>PITA01010816.1:35308-70036 GCA_004023965.1 Spilogale gracilis | reverse complement strand
AGAGCCTGGTGGTGGGTACTGGGGACACCTAAAGCGGGGAGCACTGGGTATGGGGAATGAATCTTGAAACACTGGAAAAAAAAAATTTAGTAACAATAAAAAAAAAAAAATAAAAAAAAATAAAAGGTAGATTCTAACATCAATTCACCACCATTATGTGTTGTTTGATCACTAACTTCTTGAACAGCTGGAAGGGAAGGCTTTGTGGTCAGAGGTGTTTCAGTCTTAAACAGGGACTCCATCTTGATGTGGGTATTGATGTAGAAGGACTTCTGAAAAGACTCAAGGGTGAAGTAATAGATGAAAGGGTCAAAACAACAGTTCAGAGTTGCAAGGCACAAGGTGATTGGGTACATAATCTTTGCAAATCTTTCCAACAAGCAATTGGTAATGGCTTGGGAGCGCACTAGGGCATACAGGAAGAGGACAGAGTTATAGGGTACGAAGCATACCACAAAGACTGCCATATGCACTGTGATCATCTTCAGCACTTTTTTCTTATTGGTCCCAATTTGAGACAGTGTACCAGGCTTGCGGAGGGTTCTCAGCACCACAGAAGAGCAAGAAACATTCAATATCAGAGGAATGATGAAACCAACAACTTCAATAAATATGGTGATCTTGGACAGATAAGTCTTCCAGACATGTTTGGAGAAGCCCTCAAAGCAGGTGGTGGTTGCATTGTTGACATTAGTGGTGGAGAACAAAGAGGCTGAAATACCACCACTGAGGACTAGGATCCAGACTCCAGCACACACAATGGCAGAATTCCTCCTTGTACTAATGATATGAGATCGGAAGGGATAGACGATGGCCAGGAAACAATCCACGTTAATACAGGTGAGGAATAGAATGCTCCCATAAATATTGGTGAGGAATGCAGTCCCAGAGATCTTGCAAAGTGTGTCACCAAAAGGCCAGTGACGGTTGAAATTGTAAAATATTTTGAAAGGTAGAGTGCAGACAAAGAGCAAATCAGAAAGGGCCAGATTGGTGATGAAAATAGCAGTCTCACTTCTCATTTTCATGCGGAAGCAGAAGACAAACAGAGAGGCACTGTTGGTTATCAGACCCAGGATGAATACAACACTGTAGATGGCACCATTCAGATTATACTTGAAGGAATCATCAACAATGCAAGTATTATTGGCAGTAGCATTGCCTAACCTGGGTCTGAAGCTTGAATTTAAATCTTGAAATTGAAAGTCAGTGAATCTTCTGTCACCCATGGATTTTTGTTTTGTTTTGTTTTTCAGAAGGTCTGCTGGCTGGAGGGTTCACCACTTTGAGACTAGAGACTGGTAAGAAATACTTTCCTCCTATGGGAGACAAGATAGAATGAATAATCAAATATGCCTTTCATTCATTTCTGTGGAGTAAAAGATATTCTGTCTACCCAGATTGGAAACAATATGCACATTCAACTTGGTTTGACAAGTACATTTTCAGCACGAACCATATGTCAAAAGGTACTATAAGAGTATGTTACAAGATTGGGAGAGATCACACTTAATATAATAAAGGCAATACTATATGCAGCATTGCAATGAAAAGGAATAAGATATTGGTTACTTGAGAGCCTAAACAGGGATGGGGGATGGGGATGGGGAAACAGATCTCTGATAGTTAAAACAACACTAATAGTTTGAAATGCATATGAAATTTTTTAACATTCAAAAATGTGTTTTACTTGATTTCCATAAGAACACCATAAGGTAGGCAAGAAAAGAATTTATCACCATATTGCAGAAGAAAAAACTGAAGCTTATGTAATTTAGAATTAGAATGTCAGAATTAGAAGAATGTATAAATGGTAATGTCAGAACCAGAATTCAGGTTTTTTATTCCTAACCAAAGGATTGTTACACTAATCTAAATTATATTGTCTCCCTTCCAATACTAGTAAACTTCATTGTCTGTGTAATAGTTCTATTGCACAAGACTACAGGTCAATATGGTACCTCCAGGACATGCTCTTAAAGAAGTTATGACTAAACTAAAGTAAATTATTGATTCACCTTTTTCTTCTAAAACATGAGTTCAGAGAGCAAGGATCCTTCAGTTAATTAAAGCTTCTAGTTAAAATATTTTTCACTGTATTACATAGTTTTTCTAGGGTGATAATTCAAATAAAAATCTCATAGTTTCCCTTTTGCAGATTGTAGTTCCCTCTTGCTAGATGCTTAGCCTCGGATGTTTTTTTCTCCCCTTCCCACAGCCTAATCTGTTACTTTCCTGCCTTCAGCTCCTAAAATAGCCCTAATCAATAAAAGTTTTTCAGGCTGACTACAAGTGAAATGTAAAAAGATTTGACCTAAATGTCCATACCCCTGCCCCACTATATACTTCTGATCTGATAAGTTACTTGCACTTTGCTTGCCACTGTTTATGCATGTAGCAGTCATTAACTTAATCATCTTTGTTGGGTATCTGGACCAACAAAGACATTATTCTAGGTTGTATATAGAAATCTTACTAACTTTCTAGGTTAACAACTTCCATACGAACTGTCTTTCAAATTCTCTATAATACACTATGGACAAGGAACTGCTGATTGAATTCTTTCCTATAAGGAGGATATGGAGTAAAAGTGGTCTTTGCTCCCTGATATATCCAAGAACGGATTTTCACATGAAAATTATATTTTTAATATATAATTGTATATATAATCATTTAAATGATTATATTTTAAAATGTGGAAGACATTTGCTTGAAGTGATTCCACCTTACAGTATTCTTCCCTTCCAACTCTCGGGGAACAGGTCAGAGGGCTACTCTATGTAATAGAGAAGGGAATGGAGGGAGGAATCTGCCTGAGATACAGAGGCTTGAAGTAACTTCAACCAGTGTTTGGATTGAGAAAAAAAAAAAAGATCACTCACTGCAGTGCCTAGAGGAAGAAATGGCCTTCAAGAGATGATTTATGGGATGTATATCAAATAGTTGTCATTTTAATTGCTAAAGTTCTCAAGTTAAGATTGGAAATTTGCTATAACTCAATTCTCATTCAAAAAACTGTTATGGAGTGCCTCCCCCTAAGCCTAACACTGCACCAAAACCATATTCTTTCTTGGCCATTTCATCCCACCATCCCAGCTTAGTGTTTGCCACAGTCAACTTTGATATGTAAAAGCAAAGTACAGTAGGAACCTTGAACTCTAAGGTCCAAAAGGGGGGAAAAACAGAGAAGAAATAAAAATAAGATGAGCAAACGAGGAGATAGGAAAGAAAGTAACAAAGAAATTAAAACTGAAGAACTGAAAGAATGAAGGGAAGAAAAGATGAAAGAAAGAGGAACTTGCTGGGGAGAGGTCAGTGCTGCTATCTAATTTGTATTTAGGGCCTTGGGAGGTATTTCTGGTTCACAGTTTCTCAAATCTCATCCTCTCTACTACTTTACTTCATCTCACTTCTTCCAGTTTTCTCAGAAAGAACAGTATGCAGTCACTATGTTTAAGGTCACTGAAGCCGATCAGCAAAAACAGGAAGAGTCTGAAAAATCTCAGTTAATGGGGTTTCTGTCTCAATTTGGGAACTGTAGATCCAAGTTCCTGCAGATTCTTTCACCAATGGGATGACAGAAAGAAAAACAGAATGGCAAACTTCTCGACTACTTTAACCACTTTATATACTATTTTTCACACCTACCACTCACTACCCATTAGTTTGGATGTCATTTTTTTAATTGTTAAAAGAAAGCAAGAGAGTCAAAAATATTCCTGTAACATAATTACACAATCTAAAGAAATAAAGGGATTAAAAATCCCTAATATTAAAGCAAAGCTTCATTCATCATAACCTGCTTGCACCTGCCTTTTTCAATAAGTATTGCCAATAGGATTATTTGGAAAATACTTCCATGACAGATGTCTTTTTGCTTGTATCCAGAGTCCCTCCACTCTGCTCACTGATGACCTTTTTACACAGCATGCTTCCAGCTTACTGGCTATTATTTTGTACTTCCCAATTTGGTGTGTTTCAAATAGGTAAAATTTGTCTCCTTACTCTTCCATTCAGTTTTATGTCTCCCAGAACGTATACCCTACACCAACAACAGGCCATCTGGCACTTCTGCTTTGCTGTTTTTTGAGTAACCAAATCCTGTGGGAGAAAAAGGAGCACAGACAAGAAAGCATTAGAGTCTCAATCCTGAAGACAGGGCATGGGAAAACTGCCAGTAAGGCCCTATCCAAAGCTTTCCTTTCAACACACAGCACCTTTGCTGTTTAGCAGTGAGGGTGTGGTGCTGGGGCTTAACACAGCATTGGAAGCAAGGAGTTCTATTTCTGACCCAGACACTAGTTCACTCTGTAACTTGACTATACTGTTTCTTTTCCCTGTATAAACATTACCTCTGAGTCTCCCAGCTGAAGCTAAGAAGATTCAACAGGACTTGTGAGCAGCTTTATGAGCTTGCCAATACTGAGTCCTTCCTAATCACAAAGAAACATTATAGAAGATCTTTTTTCCTTCTTTTTCTTGACACAACTGGACAGTTATGTCTCTGTCTTTCTTGGTAAACTTAATTTACCAAGCAACACATCTTTTTCCTAGCACCATGTATACCTTGTACCTCAGAAAGCCCCCCTTGAGGGGCGCCTGGGTGGCTCAGTTGGTTGGGCCACTGCCTTCGGCTCAGGTCATGATCCCGGAGACCCGGGATCGAGTCCCACATCCCACATCGGGCTCCCTGCTCGGCGGGAGGCCTGCTTCTCCCTCTCTCACTCCCCCTGCTTGTGTTCCCTCTCTGGCTTTTCTCTCTGTCAAATAAATAAAATCTTTGCGAAAAAAAAAAGCCCCCCTTGAATTTCAAACTTTACACAATTTTCTCATAATAGGACAATCCAGGAGGGTGTCCTCCAAAGGACTACCTCCCATTGAGCTCTGGCTAAAAAAATAAGAGAAGTATTTGACTCTCAAGTTGATTCTAAAAAAGAATCAATATTCAAAAAACAAGTCTCTTCTGACTTCCTTTCTTTTGACCAAAAGAAACTTTTTAATACCAGATTTTTCATACATGGCTAATAAACTGTGCACCGAATGAAGGCAAGGGCCAACATGAGCTTCAGATGAGATGAAGAAGAAAAAATACAGGCTGATTCAGTTAATTACCTATTCCCCTGCAGGTTGCATGGGACTATTGTCTTGTAAAGATCTTTGCATCCAATCCAATAATTAATCACCTAGAGGGTTCAGAGAACTGGGTGGATGTATTTTCACTGACAATGGGCAGGAGGTAGATAACCTGGAGGTTGATCAAAAGGAAATGTGACCCTTAATGAGTTTTTAACTTATACCTACACATATGCACATATGGACCCAATTTGAACAGTTCATAGTAGTGTTCACATTTTTTAAAAATTTCTAATAATGGTGAAATATACCATGTTTGGGGTCTTTGGGGCTCCTGGGAAGTGGAGCTAACTTTTCAGACCTGTAAAGATGAATACCTAATTCACTTCACTAAATGCTAAACTTCCGAACACTAAATGCTAAACTTTCATATGATAACATTTAAATTAAATTCTAACTCCTAGCATATTCCCTGTAGCCTAGAAAGGCTAGCTTGCTTTTTTTCCCTATAGAAGACAGTCCAAAGTTTAGGAAGACAAGGCCTTGAAGGCAGAGTATAATCAAATTCTCCTACCTTACTCCATTTTTATTAAGAATCGGTGGGGTCAGCGTGCTTCTGATCCCCAGAGGACTTCCTCTTTCTACACTGGTTGAAGCTTAGGAGCATTAACAATAGTTTTCAGAGGAAGCCAAAACCTATTGTGTCTTTGCCTATAAATATCTAACAGTGAATCAAACTAAAAAAAATACAAAATTATTGCAAAAAATGCAGATCAAAATCATTCTGCTGGAGTAATAGGGAATATGTGCAGACTGCTACTTCTCAGATGAGAGTGGCTGCTAATAGATAAGACCAAGTCACAGGCATAGGTCACCATCAGACACATGGTTCTAACTGATGTTCCTATGTATTGGTTAATGTATCATAATAGTTTTTAAAATACAACTTAGTCTTATGGCATTAATAATATGGGAAACCATAAGTAAATATTTTACTCCATAACTAAGCTCGGAAATTGATCTCTATCACATTCCATGTCAAGCAAGCCAGGTTGTGCATCAAATGTTCAGATTGATAAGCTTCATTTACTTTTGATGCAAGAAATATCCTTTTAAAAAATCACATGTCTATGTTGACTTTGATTTGTACTGAGATTATTATGCTGTTTTTTTGTTTTTGTTTTTGTTTTTAATATGGCTATTCTGCATTTTCACTTTGAGAAGAGCAAGAAATTAACAAAGGTCCTAATCTGAGCAGATCCTAACCTCAGTGCTTAACTTGATTTTTTTCCCTAAAATATCCATTCTCCCAATAACCCTTCACCTGATGACTGTCTAATCTTTAGTAAATGATACTGTTTAATGCTCAACATGATGCGGCCAAAGATTGCATCAACCCTACTAAAGTAGAATTTTCCTTAACAGTTATAGAGTAAGATAACTGCAGAGAAATTGCTCCACCTAAAATTATGAAATTGTTTAGAGTCTTTAGATTCAATACCATCTCAGGAGAAGCCCCACACCATTTGGGAAACATTTTGCGTGTTCCCAAAAGTGCTCATTTACAAATTCTGTGATGCCAACTGGGAATTTGGCAATATTACACATATTTAAACAGGCAAATTAGTTATTAATTTACATACCAATTCATCTGACATACTTGGATACCGATTTGATAATATGAGTAAAAAATATGTCTCCCATCTCTAAAGGTATATACCAATGTCACAGCAGGCTTAAATTAAAGGATCTATATACATCTATGCCAAAATTGTCTGAATTACAATAAACAATCACAATGCCTCCATTCATTCTGGAGTTTTGGGTCTTATCATCTACAATAAATTGGAAGTATTGGTTACAAAAAAAAATTAGAGAATGAAATTAAGAATTTTGGAGAAATTTATTACTAGGAGAGTAGTACTTACCTTATCAGTTCAAAACAAATTTTAGCACCAATTTTATCCAAGACTTGGGTAATAAGTGAACTTTCTGGAGAGACCATTGTTAGGGATTTCCTCCAATGAATGCTATGAAATAGAATTAGTCACAATAGTGTGCCATAGAGAGACCTTTTCAATAACATGTATAACAAAATTATAAAGTAAGGAAATTTATTATGTGATATAAATCAGAATAAATTAAAGCCAACATATTTTAAAGAGGTACCTAAATATTTTGGGTTTTTTTTAGTACAGAATTACAGATATTTTATTTTTCAGACTTGTTACTGATAGCCATATTTTATTAGTTATATTGGCAAGCATAAAGTCCATGAGTGTGTGTCTTCTATATTCATCAAAGATAACTAGTAACAAAAGGCATAAAAATTTTTCATCCACTTCCATAAGGCAATACATTACATTAAAAATACTTGAACAAAGGAGATTTACATTTTTTTGATCTGAAATTATATTTGTTCTTTTTTTTTCTCTGACAAAAACTGTTACTATTGGACAGGGGCCTTGATAGGGGAGGAGGAAAGGAAAATGGGACAACAGGTGGAGACCTCACTGCCTTGGCTCTAACCTGTGCACCCACCCTAGCTGGATTTCTTTCTTCCCTGAACTACAGTGATATGAGCAAGGCTTCAAACGCTGGGTAATACCACACTGACCATCACTGCTGCTTCTACTAGAATGTTCTAGGCCTAGCATATTCTGTAACATCTTCAAATCACACCACCGCCCAAAGTACTACATAGAACTAGAAATACTCAGCAATGGAATTCGTACAAATAGCACCTGCATTTGAACACTACTCATTTACTGACTGTAAAGTAGAATCATTTGCTAGTGCCAAACTTACACCATAGTCACATCTCACCCCCTTCTTAACAAAAGTAGCCCAAATAAACAGACTGGTAAATAAAACTCCAACTCTCCTGAAATAATGTTTCTCTAATCCAAGAGAACCAAAATAAGAAAATGAAGTCATTACACAATCTAAAATATATTTGGAACCCCCTTAATATTAAGGAGAATTAATTTTCACACTCCTCCAGAAAGCAGTATTTTTGAAATAAAATGAATATCATTTTACTAGTTTATCTTAAGGGAAGACAAAAGCATTAACATTCCTTCCTTTCATAGCTTTCACAATTGACAAAGCTTATTAAGAAAACTTCTTTTGGGGGCGCCTGGATGGCTCAGTCATTAAACGTCTGCCTTCAGCTCCAGTCATGATCCCAGGGTCCTGGGATTGAGCCCCGCACTGGGCTTCCTGTTTGGCGGGAAACCTGATTCTCCCTCTCTCACTCCCCCTGCTTCTGTTCCTTCTCTCTCTGTGCCTCTCTCTATCAAGTAAATAAATAAAATCTTTAAAAAAAATCTTTTTTTTAAAGATTTTATTTATTTGATAGAGAGAAACACAGCTAGAGAGGGAAGACAAGCAGGGCTAGTGAGAGAGGGAGAAGCAGGCCTCCCGCTGAGCAGGGAGCCAGATGTGGGACTTGATCCGGGGTCTCCAGGATCATGACCTGAGCCGAAGGCAGTCGCTTAACCAACTGAGCCACCCAGGTGCACCAATAAATAAAATCTTAAAAAGAAAACTTTCCATTTGAAATACAAGCAAACTAGGAAGTTCAAATACCTAGAGGTTTTCATATTTGCTATTAATTCAATATGGCCATATCTAGCCCCATCACTAACCGTGTGAGAGCAAGTTACTGTCCCTTTCTGGACCTCAGTTTCTTTTCTCCTTCCACCTTCCACCTTCCGCCTTTAACTGATGCTATGGCAGTGGCCTTACTGGCTATTCTCTCTGATCACTTGTTTCCATCTGTTCCCAGTTATTTCTGCAAAAAATAATAATAATCCCTCATAGTCTGCAATAAAGAAAATTAATATATATTAGACTCAAGGAAACTATTGCTAGATTTATTTCATTTATTTTTAATTAAATTGTAATCGATATATAACATTGTATTAGTTTCAGATGTACAACGTAATGATTCGATATTTGTATGTATTACAAAATGATCACAATAAATCTAACATGTTACCATACATAGTTTAGATTTATTTTAATATCAGAAGCAAATATTACTAATTAGTGCCAGGAACTATGAATCACAGATCCAGATGTCATTATCTCCTAGTCTTCCTGATGTCCTTTTTCCTCATTCCTTTTGTGTTCATATCAGCAGGCATATTGGCTCTAATTGTGTAGGTTTTAATCTTCGACCTTTTCCACCTGTTCCCTAGTTACCTCTCTTCTCAAATTATAAGGTTGTCAAAGTACTTCAGAGCATAAATATATAAGAGTCAATAGACTAACCTATGCATTGTTCTAATAACCAATTACTTACTTACCTACTAAAAGTGAGGCTGGATATCCAGTGGTAGGTGGCCTCCTAATAAGCTCTCATTCACAAATATATTATAGGGTTTTTTCCCTCCCCCTTAAAGAAAACCAAGATCAGACTATACATGATAAACATACACAGTAAAAAAAAAAAAAAAAAAAAAAAGGACGACTACACAATTAGTAGACTATACCACACCAAGGTCAACATTTCTGTCTTTTCTCTGAAAAGAAATTGAATAAATGAAGCTTTAGCTAAGCTTGGTCTGAGTGTTCTTGTAAGGCATCTTCCCATTCCTCTCTTTAACTCACAGAGAGTACAAATTCTGAAAGGCTAGTCTGCTTGTTCCAGTAGGACATTCATTCACATCTCTGATTGGCAGGAAATGCTTTAGAGTGTAGATGCCATCAAGTGTATCAGATGAACTCATCCTTTTTAGCAAGAGTGCAACTTTTCATCTGTGACAAGGCAAAAGGATTTACAATCTATGTTAATGGGGTATGTTTGGAATTTTGTTCTGAAAAATAAACATGTTTCAAAGATTATCTATTATCATTAGATAATCTGGAACTTAAACTATTATCATTGTCTTCATGTTACTCACATAAAAAGAAAAATACGATAATTTGGTAAAATAGCAAAGTGAACAATCCCACCAAGCTTTAAATGTTCTAATCTTTGGATTCATCTGGTCTTTTCCATGCTTAAATAATGATAAATTACACTGCTATATTTCCTAAAGCAAAATTAACTAATATACAATATTTAGCAATTCAACAAGAGCTTGTTAGTCAGTCTTTAACATATCCAACATATACAAAAAAAGTTTTAAATGACACATTATTGCATTTGTTTGGAAAAGTGATTAATTTCACCTATACTATCAAATTCAACTTATGCCAGAATTAATTTTTCATTTAAACATGTTTCTTCTTTTATGGTCAAGTTCATGAATTATTCAGTATAGCGAATGTCACGTTTTCCATAAATCAATTAAACATCAAAGGCATACCGCCACAAATAGTTTTACTAAAAGAAACTGCATCATAATGGAAACCACATTAACTCACAATCAATTGTAAACCAAAGAAATATAAAGCTCGCCAAAAGAATTTCTAAATTACTCTGATTTTAAATGCGCTTTTTAGGACAACTGTGTTTACATGAAACAACGGCCTGAAAATCCAGTATCTCTCCCACTGAAGCAATATTATTGTCAAAACAATAGAAATTGTTTTTTTTAACTATTCAACACAAAGATCCCTGTTCAGCACTTCAGAATTGAAGTCTAACTTCCATCCCCATTCAAAGCATCAGTGATTCTGCCGAAGTTTGTTTGTTATGCCATTCCCCCCACCCTCAAACACCCGAATCAAATCTTTCTCAGACTTACCCATAGAAAGAATGTGCAAGATGAAAGAATGTGCTCATGCCTGTAGACAATTAGCTAATAAACATGTAAATGGGTGACTTGCACTTGAGAAGTGCGTATTTTAATCTATTATTGTTTTTACAGGGAAAGGTTAGCCCAGCCCAAAGTAACAGACTCTGGGCTGCCGAAGTTCTTAAAGCAAACAGCTCATTCTGAAAACCTGAGCTTATTTACATTTATCTCTTTTCTTTGTTAAGGAAAGTCTCTCTTGAATGCGGTAGCCCGCATGCCTTTAACAAACAGGACACAAGAAGAGGCCCAAAGTCCGGGCTTGAGCAAGGGCTGGGGGAACTCTTGGGGGTCTCAATAGGAAATGCTTTTCATTGGATAAGGAGACTTTATTAGGAGCCGAGATCCCGCCCAATCCCCTGTGCTCCATCGTTTCCTTAGTCACCAATCGCTGGACTGAAGAAGTTTTTTCCTTAAAGAGCATTACCCAGGAAAAGCAATTTTCACAGTCAAGTATTAGCAACTTAAGTGCCACTTAACACTATAAAAGTGTCTTTCCTGACTGATTAATCCACAGAGAAAGCTTGTGTTTCTGCTGCAGGACTGGATTCTAATGGGTAGGAGACAACACTCCAAACTGGGAGGAGTGTTTTAATTATGAGCTGCCCGTGTTTGCTCCAACTTGTTTAAAATAATTACAACAACAATATTGATCATAATAAAGAGGGGGTCGGGAAAGGCAAAAGTGAATGAGACCATTAATGTATTCCTATTAAACTATGCAAAATTAAGCCTCCCATGAACACACACACACACACACACACACACACACACACACACACATGCACACACACAAAACAATACTATACTCACTTGCTTAAGCCAGTGAAGTGTCCTCAGTTAGTGATGTGTTGGGGTCCCAGAGCTCTAATACCCACCTTCCATGGACTTGGGAGTGTTTTGTGACAAAAGGAGGGTCTACATTTCTCTTAAATAACTGCCTGATGGGAAGTATAACTACCATGAAATTTTCAGAGGTTTTCCTAAAACCAAAATAAATAGTACAGATACAATCTGTTTATAATGGGGAGTTATCTTCAACTGTATACGTCGTCCTCTTCTCTCTTGGCAAGTTCTTTCCCTGTAGGTTGACTGCCTTGGTCACCTACCCTGCTTTTTTTTTTCTTTTTTTTTTGTCTTTTTTTTTTACCTTTTTCCCCCTTCTCTGTAGTCTGAATTTGTTGCAGAAATTCAGTCATCCGTATGTAACTTCACTGCTAACCCTTCCCCTCCACCAGGGCCCTGCTTCTATTCTCTGCCTCCACCCACAATTAACATTACCACCAACAGCAACCCCTCCCCCTTCTCAGGAATGAAACTCTTGGGTCCAGGATAAAGTGCTTTGTATCTCTGGCACAGCCTTGTCCCTGAAGATTTGGGGGAGCCTCTGTCTGCTATAAAACTTCAATCTGCTTAATTAGCTGCCTCCCAAATAAGCTATGCTCCAAGTTTGTTTATTCTACCTCTCTTTAGCTCTATTGTTGCTATTCTCAGACCGTCAAGGCCAATAAACAAGTGTGAAGCTGAAACTAGACTATTACTTGTGACTGACCCTAAATAACATTCCCCTGTTCCTCCCCCTGTCCACCACCCCTAGGTTCTGTTCTTCCTGTTGCCCTCTCCACTTATCCCAGGTATGTCTATTTCTGTCAGTTGCTAACATTGCCTGAGTCTCCACAAGCCCTCATTCACCCACTCTGGGCTAAGACAAGCTCTTGGTACCTTTGTCAATCTACAGGAGAAAGACACATTCACTTCCTTCACAGTCTAGCTGGGGATACAAAACACATTAGAGATACCAAAGGCAAATTTTGAAAAATACTAAAGTAGTTATGCAACGTTTTCAGCCTCGGACGAATGGCAGAGGGAGTGAATAAGGGAGAGAACCAAGTGCAGCAAGTGGTTTAAGTAGGCTTTAATGGAGGCACTCTCCGGCAAGGTTCACTGGTCCTGCAGAGAAGAGGGCCAGGGAAGTCGCATGGTGGGGTTGGCAGCGCTTACTTTCATCAGTGGGGTAGGGGTGGGGTTTCTGGGAGATTTTAGGTGGGAGTTTGTAGGCAACGGGAGTGAGGTCCCAGAAGTGATGTAAACTCTGGGGGATGTTGCATGTGTGGGATAGGTTGAGTTTTGGTTTATTCACTGTGACACAGCATTTTGAAAGCGGGAAGTTCCAAGATGGAGAGTCCCAAGGAGTGGTGCGGACAGGTGCAGTGGCCATCTTACAGGCTGTTCCTATGTCCAGTTATATGGAAATTAAGTTCTATAAAGGATCAGAAAATGAAGAGAAATCCCCATGGATAAGGCCAGGATTTAAGTTGGACCATGATGGATGATTACTATTTGAATAAGCCAAAAGAAGAAGAGGGAATCTTTCCAGGTGGCCAGACCAAGTGATCAAATGGAGGAGGTGTGAAGTTTGAAAAAGTGAGAAGGAAGACTGGGAAAAAAAGAAGGGTAAGGAGAAGATCTTTTGGGAAAAGTGCTCAGTTGTACCAACTCAGTGAACAATAGTGATTAAAGTCAACCGATAGCCATGGACACTGTATGACCAGTTCATTATCTTTCTCCTGTTTGTGTTTATATCAGTCTTCTAATTCATTTCTCCCTAAAGTACTTAAGTACCTTTCTGATTAATCTCACAAAGGATTTGAGGTCTTTTACCATATCAATGGGTTGCATGCCTTTCTAGCATCACTCTGCCTCTATCTGAGCTCAACCCTCACATACCTACTTTTAACTTCCTAAAATGAAATTGAAAACTCATACCCTGGACATTTCCACAGGCTATTACCCCTCCCTGGAACACTTCTCTCCTCCTCCTCCATCCTCCCCTTCATCAAATTAATTCTTATTCTTCCTTCAGAAATTATACCAGTAATCATTCTTCAGGAAACCCTTCCTTAATCCCTAGTTCAGGTTATATCCACTTATTATATGCTCTTTTTTAAAAGATATTATTTATTTATTTGACAGAGAGAGACACAATGAAAGAGGGAACACAAACAGGGGAAGTGGGAGAGGGAGAAGCAGACTTCCAGCTAAGCAGGGAGCCTGATGGGGGCTAGATCTCAGGACCCTGGGATCATGACCTGAGTTGAAGGCAGAGGCTTAAAGACTGAGCCACCCAGGTGCCCCCACTTATTATATGCTCTTACAGAATTGTGGACCTCTTCTTTATTGCATTCATCACGGATAAAATTTTACATGCTACATGCTGTTGTATAATTTTTCATTTGTGTCATAATCTAATTGTCAGTATCTCCCAATTATAAACTCCAAAAGGATAGGGTCTATGTCTGTTTAATCCAAAAGTAATATTAATAGTGTTTACAAAAACTCTTCTCCCAGACCTTCTCTCGTGCTTGAGTAAAGCAGTGATGTGCCTTTTTTTTTCTTTTACTTCTCAGCTGAAAACACATGCCATTTCATTCATTTACCAACAAGACCAAATCAAGGTGTAATTTTAGAACAAAGAATATACACACATAAAAAAAGTTCCCTGAGCAAGAAAGTACTGAAGTTCATCTACAACTATTCTATTTTGTTCTCATCTCTCTCCTCTCACTCCGCAATACAAATGCTCTAGCTTTTCTTCCTCTACTATTTGGAAGATAAAAGAGGGGAAATGAAAACTTTTCCAGGGTATTCTCCAAACAGCCAGATTATAGCCACACAATTTAGCCCAAGAAGTCCTCAAAACTTTTTCATTGAGTTGCTGATGTACTTGCCACTGGGTGGGGGATGAATATGCAGCTGAGAAAGTGCATTCAGAACTACCTGGGGGAATGAGTATACATTTCCTCTTTATCTGTTTGAAATGTAAGTAACAAAGATGACTAACACCTAACTTCGAATTTACACACTTGAATAAGAACAGCCAGATGCTAGGGATCTTCACCCTCCAAACCGGACTCTTTTTTTTTTTTTCTTTCTGCCAACAATATCAAAGGATTGGGTGAATCCACCTCACTTACCAGGGACCCAACACTATGCTAATCTCCTCAGAAAGATTACAAATGTAAATAAAGATTTCACTATGCTTATAATTTAGGATCCAGCTAACAGTTTCGGTGAAGCTCATATTCTCTAAATGAATACAGTGCTTGGATACACCTGGACAGTGTTCTAAGAAGGAAGAACATTTAATTACTAACTCTGCATTAATTATCAGATATCTTGAAGCCATTCAGAAAAAAAAAAGGAATGAAAAAAGTTGAGATCCCGAATCTTACAGACTTTCTTTTAAAATATAGTCTTCTTTTGGTTCAGTGGGAGGAAGGGACCACAATGTCAGGTTCTAAATCAGTTCATAACACCAGACATTACATTTCTGGAAGGGCAGAAAACATATTTTTAACCACAGTCCCTGGAAGATTTTTAGCTTATCCTTCACAGTGGAGCACCATCACCTCTTAGATGTTTCTCTAGCATCTGAGATTTCCTTCTCACTAACTAAACAGTCTTGTGGTCTTGGATAATAGCAAGTTTCCATTGCTACAGGCAGGGTTGGCAATTAGAAAAAAATGAATGTTTTTACCAAAGAACTTTGTAAAGTGCCCAGAAACCTTGAATTCTTGCTATAGGTTAGAAAAATGTCAAAGTAATAATAATAATAATGACAATAAAAATTTTCTTGCGCATAATATATGCCAGGCAATATTCTGTGTGCTTTGCTTATATTTATTCACCTAACCTGTACAACTCCATGATGTAGATACTATTATTACTCTTGTTTTATACTCAAGAAAAATGAGGCACAGAAAGGTTAAGTGACCTGCCCAAAGTCACATAGCTAATAATTCCTCCAGTATTTCTGATCATTTCTGGACTAGTAATTATAACCACATCTTCTTTTGCTACAATGCCTACAACTCTGTCCATATTATCTTGTTAATGAGCAAATATAAGGATCTCCATTTTGTAATACAAACTACTCACTAGAATCTGACAAATCACACTAATAAAATGTGTGGCTTTTGAACCATTCTAAGATTTATAAATCTTTGGATATGGATCTGTAAATATTAGGCCTAAACTCAGAAACTAAGTCTTAAAGGCATAAGGAAAAAGTTGCTTACCTAAGACAACAAAGCTAATAAAATGCAAAAACAAATCAAAATTCAAGTGCTTTGGGATTAATTTGTATAAATCTGAAGTAAATTTTGATAAGTTAAACTAAACTAAACTAAATAAACTAAATAAAGCAACCACTAAGAAAAATACCTTAAAACATACTTTTAAATCATTAAAGGAATAGAAAAAAGGTACAATACAAAATAGGCACTCATGACAAAGAGGCATAGTAAAAGAGGAACATATGATAAAAATAGACATGAAACATATAGAAAGCACATAGTAAAATGGTATAAAAATTACAACCATATAGATAATATTAAACAGGATAAACAATCCAACCAAAAGGCAGATTATAAAACTTAATTTAAAAAAACAAGATCCAACAATATGCTATCTTTAAGGAATAACTTTATTTTTTTCTTTCTGTTTTTTTTTTGTTATGTTCAGTTAGTTAGCATATAGTACATCATAAGTTTTTGTTGTAGTGTTCAACAATTCATTAATTGCGTATAACACCAAGTACTCATCCCAAAACATGCCCTCTTTAATACCTATCGCTGGGTCACCCCATCTCCCCACTCCCTCCCTTCATACACTTTAGATTCAAAGGCAATAATAGACTGAAAGCAAAAAAAAAAAAGATATAACTTACAAAAAATGACCAAAAAAGGAGCTAGAGTGGCTGTACTAACATTAGACAAAGTAGACTTGAGACAATTACCTATTACTAAAGATAAAGAAGGACAAGTTATAATGATAAAATAGTCAATGTTTCAGGAATTTTATAAACATATATACAGAAGCACAAAATATATGAAGTAACAATTTACATAATTGAGAGTAGAAGTAGATAATTCAACAATACTAGTTTAAGACATTAATGCCTCATTTTCAATAATGATAGAATGACTAGACAGAAGATCAAGAAAGATACAGAATAATTGAAAAATGCTGTACATCAACTAAACCTAATAGACAGAGCTAAAAGTCCTATAAATCACTCCACTCAACAGCAGTAGAATATATATTCTTTTCAAGTGCAGATGGAATATTCTTCAGGAAAGATCACATATGTGGCATAAATTATTCCTCAATAGATTTAATAAGATTAAAATGATGCAAAGTATGTTGATAGCCCACAATGGAATTAAATTGCAAATCACAAACAGAAAGAAATTGAATTTTTTTTTGCTATGGAAATCAAACAATACACCCCTGAATACCAGTGTGTCAAAGAAGAATCATAAGGAAAAACAGAATACTGTAAGATGAGTAAACATTAAAACAGGGGCACCTGCGTGGCTCAGACATTAAATGTCTGCTTTCAGCTCAGGTCATGGTCCTGGATTCCTGGGATCGAGCCTGCATGGGACTCCCTGCTTGGCAGGAAGAATGCTTCTCCCTCTCTCACTCCCCCTGCTTGTGTTCCCTTTCTAGCTGTACTTCTCTCTTCAAATAAATAAATAAAATGTTTAAAAAACAATTTAAAAAACATGAAAACATAACATATCAAAACTTATATAATGCAACAAAAGCACTTCTCAGAGGGAAACTTTAACTGAAAATAACTATATGTAAAAAGGATTAAAAATATTAAAATAATGTCCTATCATTTTACCTTAACAAAATATAAGAAGAGAAATATAAACCTAAAGCAACCACAAGGAAAGAAATAATGATGATGATGATGATGATGATGATTAGAGTAGACATTAATGAAATAGAAAATAGAAAAATAGCAAAAAGTCGATGAAGCCAAAAGTTTGTTCTTTGACTAGATCAACAAATTTGACTAATTTTTAGCTAGACTGACCAAGAAAAAAAGATAGAAGACTCAAGTTACTAAAATTAGGAATAAAACAGAAAACATTATTGCTGGCCTTACAGAATTAAATTTATTATAAGATAATGATATGAATGATTGATGTTAACAAATTTAACAACCTAAATGAAATGGACAAATTCCTAGAAATATACAAACTACCAAAACAGAATCAAGATAAATGGAAATTGTAAATATAACATAGCAATTAAAGAGACAATTTGTATTCAAAAATTTTCCACAAAGAAAATTCCAAGAGTAGATAGCCTCACTGATAAATTTTGTCAAACATTCAGGGAAGACAACACCAATCCTTTGCAAACACTTCCTAAAAATAGAAGAGAACACTTCCAATTTAATCTGTAAGGCCACTATTCTACTGATACTAAAACAAAGACATCCCAAGAAAAGAATAAGAGAAAAAAAAAAGACTCATAACCCTTGTGAATACAGGTGCAAAACTCCTTTAAAACTACTAATGAAGCAAATACAGCAACATATAAAGAGGATTTATATACCATGACCAAGTGGGAATTTGTCTTAGAAATACAAGGTTGCCTCAACATATGAAAAATTAATTTACTACATTAATAAAATAAAAGACAAACCACATGATCATCTCAATATATGCTGCCAAAATCCAATACCCTTTCAAAATAAAACCTATGAATCAACTAGGACTAGAAGAGAAAATCCTCATCATGATAAAGGATAGCTATAGGGATGCTTGGGTGGCTCAGTCAGTTAAGTGTCTGCCTTTGGCTCAGGTCATGTCCTAGGGTCCTGGGATAGAGGTCCATATTGGGTTCCTTGCTCAGCAGGAATCTTGCTTCTCCCTCTGCCTGCTGCTCCACTTGCTTGCTCAGTTTCTCTCTGTCTCTCCCGTTCTGACAAATAAACAAAATCTGAAAAAAGATAGCTATCAAAAATTCACTGCTGAAATCTTATTCAAGGTGAAAGACTGAAAGTCTTCCCACTAAAATAAGAGCAAGTCAAATATACCTCATTTCACCATTTTATTCAGCATAGTACAAGAAATTCTAGTCAGAACAGTTACACAATAAACAAATATAAACAATAACTGAATAAGTAAGTATAAACAAATAAATGTCATCCAAATTGGAAAGAAAGTAAAACTACCTCTATTCACAGATGGCATAAACTTGTATATAAAAAAATTATAAGAAGCCCAGAAAATAACTATCAGATATAGTAAACAAAGTCAGCAAGGTTATAGGATATAAGATCAAGATGCAAAAATCTGCTGAATTTCTAAATACCAGTAATGAACAATCTGAAAACATTTTTTTTTCTTTTTTTAGGTCTTTATTTAAATTCCAGTTAGTTAAATTGCAGTGTAATGTTAATTTCAGTTGTATAATTTTATAATCAACACTTACATAAAACATTGGGTACTGATCACAAATGTATTCCTTAATCCCCATCATTTCTTTAACCTATCCCCACACCCACCTCCCCTCTGGTAATTATCAGTTTGTTCTCAATAGTTAGGAGTATGTCTTTCACTTTGCCTCTTTTATGTATTTGTTTTGTTTCTTAAATTCCACATGAGTGAAGTCATGTGGAATTTAAGAAATTAAATATATGATGGCTCCATCCATCATATATATATATATTCATGTTTATTAGTCAATGGATATTTGGGTTGTTTCCATAACTTGGCTATCGTAAATAATGCTGCTATAAGTGTTGGGGTGTATTTATCTCTTTGAATTAGTGTTTTTGCACTCTTTGGGTAAATACTTAGTACTGCAATTGCTGGATCATAAGGTAGTTCTATCTTATCTGTTTTCCAGAGTGGTTGTAGCAGTTTGCATTCCCACCAACAATGCAGGAGGGTTCCCCTCTCTCCACATCTTCACCAATACCTGTTATTTGTGTTGTTAATTTTAACTGTTCTGATTGCTGTGAGGTGCTATCTCATTGTAGTTTTGATTTGAACTTCTGTGATAATGAGTGATGTTGAACATCTTTGCATGTGTCTATTGGCCATCTGTTTATCTTCTCTGGAAAAATGTCTATTCATGTTTATGACCATCTTTTAAGCTGATTATTCATTTCTTGGGGTGTTAACTTTGATAAATTCTTTTTTTTAAGATTTTATTTA
The DNA here is from genome assembly GCA_004023965.1 of Spilogale gracilis. Classification (NCBI taxonomy): domain Eukaryota; kingdom Metazoa; phylum Chordata; class Mammalia; order Carnivora; family Mephitidae; genus Spilogale; species Spilogale gracilis. The sequence goes on along the minus strand of PITA01010816.1, from coordinate 50,190 downwards.
TTTATTTGACAGAATGAGAGATCACAAGTAGGCATAGAGCCAGGCAGAGAGAGAGGAGGAAGCAGGCTCCCCGTCGAGCACAGAGCCCGATAAAGGCCTTGATCCCAGGACCCTGAGCCAAAGGCAGAGGCTTTAACCTACTGAGCCACCCAGGCACCCGAATTTGATAAATTCTTAAAAATTTTGGATACCAACCCTTTATCAGATATATCATTTGTAAATGTCTTTTAACATTCTGTATCTTGCCTTTTAGTTTTTTTTTATTGTCTCCTTCATTGTGCAAAATATTTTTATTTTTATGAAGTCCCAGTAGTTTATTTTTGCTTTTGTTTCTCTTGCCTCAGAAGACATATCTGTAAGAAGTTGGCATCACTTGCAAGGGTAGTTCAACACTTGCAAATCAATCAATGTGATAGAACAAATAAATAGGAGAGAGAAGAACCACATGGTCCTCTCAAATAATGCAGAAAAAGCATTTGACAAAATACAACACCCGTTCCTGATTAAAACTCTTCAAAGTATAGGGATAGAGGGAACATGTCTCCACCTTATAAAATCTGTCTACAAAAAACCATAAGTGAATATAACTCTCAATGGGGAAAAACTTCCAGCCTTCCCTCTGATATCAGGAACAAGACAAGAATGCCCACTCTCACCACTATTGTTCAACACAGTGTTAGAAGTCCTAGCAACAGCAATCAGACAGCAGAAAGAAATAAAAGGTATTCAAGTTGGCAAAGAAGAAGTCAAACTCTCTCTCTTTGCAGATGACATGATACTCTATGTGGAAAACCCAAAAGACTCTAACCCCAAACTACTAGAACTCATACAACAATTTGGTAATGTGGCGGGATACAAAATCAATGCACAGAAATCAGTTGTGTTCTTATACACTAACAGTGAATATATAGAAAGGAAAATTAGAGAATCTACTCCATTTACTAAAGTACCAAAACCATGAGATACCTTGGAATAAGCCTAACCAAAGAGGTAAAGGATCTGTACTCAAGGAACTACAGAACACTCATGAAAGAAATTGAAGAAGCCGAAAAGGATGGAAAATCATTCCATGCTCATGGATCAGAAGAATGAACATTGTTAAAATGTCTATTTTGCACAGAGCAATCTATACTTTCAATGCCATCTCAATCAAAATTCCACTAACATTTTTCAAAGTGCTGAAACAAACAATCCTAAAATTTACATAGAACCAGAAAAGACCCCAAATTGCTAAGGAATTGTTGAAGAAGAAAAATAAAGCTGGGGGCATCATGTTACCTGACTTCAGGTTTTATTACAAAGCTGTGATCACCAAGACAGCATGGTACTGGCACAAAAACAGACACATAGACCAATGGAACAGAGTAGAGAGTCCAGATATGGATCCTCAACTCTATGGTCAAATAACCTTCGACAAAGGAGGAAAAAAGCATCCAGTGGGAAAAAAATACAGTCTCTTCAATAAATGGTGCTTGGAAAATTGGACAGCTACGTATAGAAGAATGAAACTAGACCATTCTCTTACACCACACACAAAGGCAAACTCAAATGGATGAAAGACCTCAATGTGAAGCAGGAATCCATTAAAATCCTGGAAGAGAATATAGGCAGCAACCTCTTTGACATCGGCCACAGCAACTTCTTTCAAGACACGTCTCCAAAGGCAAAGGAGACAAAAGCGAAAATGAACTTCTGGGACTTCATCAAAATAAAAAGCTTCTGCACAGCAAAGGAAACAGTCAACAAAACAAAGAAGCAACCCACAGAATGGGAGAAGATATTTGCAAATGACACTACAGACAAAGGGCTGGTATCCAAGATCTATAAAGAACTACTCATACTCAATATCCAAAAAGAAGATGATCACATCAAAAAATGGGCAGGAGACATGAAGAGGCACTTCTCCATAGAAGACATACAAATGTCTAACAAACACATGAAAAAAATGTTCATCATCACTAGCTATCAGGGAAATTCAAATCAAAACCACACTGAGATACCACCTTACACCAGTCAGAATGGTCAAAATTAACAAGACAGGAAACAACAAGTGTTGGAGAGGCTGTGGGGAAAGGGGAACCCTCTTACACTGTTGGTGGGAATCACGTTGGTGCAGCCACTTTGGAAAACAGTGTGCAGATTCCTTAAAAAATTAAAAATAGAACTACCCTATGACCCTGCAATTGCAATACTGGGCATTTTCCCCAATGATACAGATGTGGTGAAAAGAAGGGCCATATGTACCCCAATGTTCATTGCAGCAATGTCCACAATCGCCAAACTGTGGAAAGAGCCAAGGTCCCCTTCAATAGAAGAATGGATAAAGAAGATATGGTACATATGTACAATAGAATATTACGCCTCCATCAGAAATGATGAATACCCAACTTTTGTAGCAACATGGACTGGATTGGAAGAGATTATGCTGAGTGAAATAAGCCAAGTAGAGAAAGTCAAGTATCACATGGTTTCACTTACTTGTGGTGCATAAGGGGTAATATAGAGGACAGTAGAAGAAGGAAAGGAAATGGGAGGTAGGGTAATTCGGGGAGGGAAACAAAACATAAGGGACTTTGGACTCAGAAACAAACTGAGGGTCTTGGAGGGGAGGGGGTCGGGGGATGGAAGAGCCTGGTGGTGGGTACTGAGGGCACATATTGCATGGAGCAGTGGGTGTGAGGCATAAGCAATGAATCTTGGAACACTGAAAAAATAAAATAATAATTAAAAAAAGAAGTTGGCATCACTGATGACAAAGATGTTACTGCCTATATTCTCCTCTAGGATTTTTATGGTTTCTTGTCTCACAGCTAGTTCTTTAATCCACTTTGGATTTATTTGTGTGTATGGTGTAAGAAAGTGATCCAGTTTTATTTTTTTGCATATTGCTGTCCAATTTTCCAAACATTATTTGTTGAAGAGACTGTCTTTTTACCTTAGATATTCTTTCCTGCTTTGTTGAGTATTAATTGACCATTTCATTTTTTAAAAATCCCATTTGTAATAGCATCAAAATAAATTTTTAAAAAACACTTCAGAATACATTTAACAGAGAAATGCAAAACTTGTATTCTGAGAACTACAAAGCATTGTTCAAAGAAATTTAAAAGTATCTAATAAACTAGAAAGACATCCCTTGCTTATGAATTGGAAAACAATATTTTTAAAATAGCAATATTCCTCAAATTGATTTACAGATTCAAAACTTTTCCTGTCAAAATCTCAGCTGGCTTCTTTTGTTAAAAATGGCAAGCCAAAATTCATATGGAAATGTGAGAGACCCAGAATAGCAAAAGTAATCTTTAAAAAAATAACAAATATGATAGACTCACACTTAAGCCATTTCAACACTTACTACAAAGCTATTGTAATCAATATTTTGTGGTACTGGCATAAGGGTAGACAGACACAGGTCAGTGAAATAGAAGTGAGAGTTCAGAAACAAACTCACACTTTTATTCCAATTGATTTTTGACAAGGGCACCAAAACAATTATATGGGAAAGGTAGTCTTTTCATAAATAGTACTGGACTAACTATATATAAACATTCAGAACAATGGCTTTGGATTTACTTCACACCCCACACAATACAAAAATTAACCTAAAGTGGACCATCTACCTAAAATTAGAAGCCAATATTATAAAACTCTTAGAATAAAAAATCAGATTTGGGGTTAAGCAATGATATCTTAAATACAGTATAAAACCCACAAACTATAAAAAAGAAGATTGAGATTTTCACTTCATCAAAATTAAAACTTTTGTGAAGTCTTAATCAGGAAAGTGAAAAGACAATTTACAGAATAAAATAAAATATTTGCCAATTTATCTAGTTGGGACACTATGCAGAGTATAGGATGAACTCTTATGACTTAATAAGATGAGACAAATGCCCAATTTAAAAATGGACAAATGACTGGAAGCCTGTATCTCTCACCGCCTTTCACCCATATTACCCATTTCTCCATCCCTTCCCCTCTGAAAACCACCAATTTTTCTCTGTATTTATAGGTCTTATTCTACTTTTTGTTTGTTTTATTCTTTTTAAAGTCCACATAAGTGAAATCATATGGTATTTGTCTTTCTCTGTCTGACTTATTTCACTTAACACAATACCCTCTAGGTTCAGCTATGTTGTTGCAAATGGCAAAAAATCTTATTCTTTACATGGCTAAATAATACTCTATTGTTTATATAAAAGGTACAGCATAGGGAACATTGTCAATGGCATTGGTTTTTTGTTTTTTTGTTTTTTTTTAAAGATTTTATTTATTTGACAGCGAGAAACACAGCTAGAGAGGGAACACAAGCAGGGGGAGTGAGAAAGGGAGAAGCAGGCTTCCCGCCGAGCAGGGAGCCCGATGTGGGGCTCGATCCCGGGTCTCCAGGATCATGACCTGAGCCGAAGGCAGTCGCTTAACCAACTGAGCCACCCAGGCGCCCCTGTCAATGGCATTGTAATAGCATTGCATGGTGACTAACAGTAGCTATGTTTGTGGTGAGCATAAACATATAAACTTGTTGAAACTATATCATAGACTTGATTGAAGCTAATGTAACATTGTGTGTCAACTGTACCCAATATTTTTAAGTGAGCAAATTATTAGAACAGATGTTCATTCAAAGAAGATAAATATATGACCAATAAGCACATGAAAAGGTGCTCAACATCACTAATTATACAGGAAATGCAAGCAAAAACCACAGTGATATATCACCTTGGACCTGTTAGGATAGTTACTATCCAAAAAAAAGAAAAGTAGTGGAAAGGATGTAGAAAGATTGAAATTTTTGTACATTGTTGGTGGAAATGAAAAGTGGTGCAGTCACTATGGAAAATGGTATGGAAATTCCTCAAAACATTAAAAATAAAACTACCATATGATTCAATAATCCCACTTCTGGGTGTATGTCCAATAGAGAAAAGAATTGAAGTCATTATCTCAAAGAGATCTGGACCTCCATGTTTATTGCATCATTATTTACAGTAGCCAATATATGGAAATAACCCACATATTTATTAACAGATGGAGATGATAGATGATAGATATAGATAGGTGGATAGATAGATGATAGATAGATAGATGATAGATAGATAGATAGATAGATAGATGATAGATGATAGATCTAAATAGATAGATATAGACAGATATAGATAGACACATAGACAGACTATGGAATTTTATCAACCATAAATAAAGAAGAAAATTTTACCATTTGCAACAACATGGATGAAACTGTAAGACATTATGTTAAGTGAAGTAAGCCAATCACAGAAGGACAAATACTATTTATGAGGTATCTGGAATAATTAAACTTAGAGAAGCAGAGAACAGAATGGTGACTACCAGGGATTTGGGGGAGGAAAAAAAATGGGAAATTGTTCAATGGACACAAAATGCATTAAATTATAGTTATAAAAGATGAAAAAGTTCTAGAGATCTGTTGTATAAAATTGTGCCTACAATTAACAATATCATATTCTGCACTTCAAAATTTGTTAAGAAGATAGATATCATCTTAAGTATTCTTACTCCCCCCCACACACAAACACGAAAGAGGTACAAGTAAACTTTTGGTGATATCTATTTTCTTGATTTGTGGTAATAGTTTCATGAGTATATTCATAAGTCTAAACTCATCAAATAATATACATTAAGTATGTACAGTTTTTGTATATCAGTTATACTTCAATAAAACTGTTAAAGATAAAGTGTATTGATTATAAAAATATTTATTGAAGGATAATAATATTTTTAAATTAGGTTACTGTGATGGTTGCATGACTCTTTAAAATATACCAAAACACTGAATTAAGCATTTTAACCAGGTGAATTTTAATGACATGTAAATTATATCTCAATAACGGTCATTTTTTATTATTATGTTCAATGAGCCAACATACAATTTATCATTAGTTTTTAATGTAGTGTTCAAAGATTCATTAAAGGTCTTTAGAAATATGAAAATGTTGAACAAAAGTAGTCTCAAAGATCCTTAGGGTTCTCACATTCTGGGACTCTATAATGTTAAATATAGTCTATTTCATCCATGTAACCACTTTCTGTTGTCTGTTTTCTTTACTACATACTCTACTGGATTCCTTTAACCTCTGAACTCAAAATGAAATGACTACTTTAAAAATTCCATTACAGTCTATATCAATAGTTATTAATAAATGCGCTTATCTGGCATTTTTGTAATACCCTTAATGTACAAAGCACAGAACAAAGTGGTATAACTGATATAGGGATAATTAAGTCTTGGCCCCTGCCTCCAAGCATCTGACAGATATGAAATCAATGAGCTGTAAATCAATGCAGTAGGAAGTCCTGCTCGAATATACTAGAAGCCTTGACAAAGCAGGAAGAATTCACGTCTTAAATAATGAATAAGCATTTAGTAGGTGGATGCGGTGGTTCTCTAGGCTAAGAAAATTAGATGAACCAAAGGAATCAAACTAGAAATCTGTTCTTAATGCCATTCAGCCAAGGACCTCATGTATACAATACCCAGTCAAAGTGCAGTTATCATAAATACTTGAATGTCATAGATTACATTCCTTTTTAAATATTTTATCATTCTTACTACTTACCTTTGTCCTCCAACTAGTATAACCTGATAAGATTTTACTGCATTCCTACCCATATTGCTTCACTTAATGACTACAAAAGAGTTCAATTTTGTATGGTCTTCTGTGGATTAAGAAAGTAACACATTTTTGGGGCACCTGGGTGGCTCAGTCATTAAGGGTCTGCCTTTAGCTCAGGTCATGATCCCGGAGTCCCGGGATCAAGCCCCACATCAGGCTCCCTGCTCAGCGGGAAGCCTACTTCCTTTCTCACTCCCTCTGCTTGTATTCTCTCTCTAGCTATGTTTCTCTTTGTCAAATAAGTAAATGAAATCTTAAAAAAAAAGAAATATATTTTTTCTTTGAAGTTAGAACTTGTACAGGAGGCAGTCCAAAACTAAAATAAATAAATACTCTAATTCTTTTCATGACATCAATACAAATATGTATAATAAAATATTCCCCGGAAGATTTTGCATTTGAAGATTTTTGAAAATTATTGGACTTTATTATTTAGAGCAGTTTATATTTACAGATAAATGGAGCAAAAAAGTACAGAGTTCTCAGATACTCCCCTTGAATTGCATTCACACACATAGTTTCCCTTACTATGAACATCTTGCATTAGTGTAGTACATTTGTTAAAATTGATGAACAAATACTGATGTGATATTATTAACAGAAACTCATAGTTTATATAAGGGTTCACTCTGTGTTATACAATTTCATGTTTTTTTTTTCTTCCAAGATTTATTTAAATTCAAATTAGTTAGCATATAATAGAGTATTAGTTTCCCGAGTAGAATTTAGTGATTCATTATTACATATAACACCCAGTGCTCATCACAATATGTGCCTCCTTAATGCCCATCACCCATTTAGCCCATCCCCCACCCACTACCCCTCTAGTAACCGTCAGTTTTTCTCTATTGTTAAGTATCTCTTGGGTGCCTGGGTGGCTCAATGGGTTAAAGCCTCTGCCTTCAGCTCAGGTCATGATCTCAGGGTCCTGGGATCGAGGCCTGCATCGGGCTCTCTGCTCAGCAGGGAGCCTGCTTCCCATTCTCTCTGCCTTCTTCTCTGCCTATTTGTGATCTCTCTCTCTCTGTCAAATAAACAAAATCTTAAAAAAACTCTTATGATTTTCCTCCTTCTCTATTTTTACCTTATTTTATTTTTCTATCCCTTCCCCTATGTTCATCTGTTCTGTTTCTTAAATTCCACATAATAAGTGAAATCAAATGTATAATTCTATGGTTTTGACAAACATATCATGTGTCCACCATTACAGTATCATACACAATAAATTTCCCTGCCTTAAAAACTTCTTGTGCTCCTTTTACTTATTCATCCCTCCTTTGCTTTCCCCGAACCCCTGGCAGCCACTGATATTTTTACTGTTTCAGTAGTTTTGCCTTTTCCAGAAAGCCATATAATTAGAATTACAGAATATGTAACCTTTCAAACTAACTAATCATCCACCAATATGACTTTTAGTGTTTACAGCTTAATAACATTTCTTTTTATGACTAAATAGTATTCCATAGTCTGGATGTACCACAATTTATCTATTCCCATACTAAAGGACATCTTGACAGCTTCCAAAATTTGGCAATTGTGTAAAAGGTTGCTATAAGTATTTGTGTGCAGGTTTTTGTGTGGACAAATGTTTTCAGTTCATTTGGGTAAATACCAAGGAGTGACATTGCTAAGTTGTATGGTAAAGCTGTTTAACTTTGTGATAAACTGTCAAATTGTCTTCCAAAGTAGCTATACCATTTTCCATTCCCACCAACTATTACTACCATTTCAAAATTATTTTAATTAAAACTATTTTTAGTATTGAGTTATGTGATCTTCTAAGCCATTATGGCTAATTTCTGTATCTAGAAAATAGATGATAAAAGGGAAAATCAGAGTGTGGCTCCCTATTATATAGGTGGCTTTCTGGAGATCATGATTCCTTTCAAAAACCCACTGAGCATTATAGTGCAGATAGTACCCAAACCCACCCAGATGGGAAAAGAGAATTTCTGCAAAACTGGATTTTTATGAAATGAAAATGAGTTTGAAAATCTGTTTTCCAATTCTGTTGATTGATACTTTCTCAGTCATGTTTACCCACTGAGAAGCTTCAGACAGTCAAGGATAGAAAAAACATACATGAACCTTCTATAATTTATAGAACCTCAAGGGTCAATATTCCCAAATCAATCTTCACCCTTCATTGAGCATGCCATCATATTTTTTCAACAGGAACTGGCTACATACTATCTGTTAATATTAATTATTTTCTATCTAGTTATTTTCTATCTATCTAGGAAAGATAGTCTATCTTTCCAATTAGATTGATAATTCTTTGAGGGCAAGGGTCCTAATAATCACTTTTATATTTCCCTCTGCTGTATCTGGTATGGCAGTTTGCTCTTTTGGTTAGCTCTCTTTTGGTTGCAAGGAGAGAGACCTAATAAATCCAACTCAAGTAAATAAGGTTGGTTAAAGATATAAAAGAGTCTCAAAGAAAGTGCAGGACAAGAACTGATATATAGCCATGCCTCACAAGAACTGGAACTGGAATAGAAGTAGAGTATTTATGAACACTAACTCTGGAGCCAGACTGCCTGGGTTCAAAACCTTATTAGCTCTGTGACTTTATATAAGTCACTAGCGAATCTATGCTTCAGTTTCTTCATCTGTAAAATAAAGATAATGATCATATTCACTTCACAGTAAGTATGTAAAGATTAAGTGAATTAGTATAGGTAGGGAGGTAAGAAGAGTGCCTGGCATAGAGTAAGTAAATATTCAATATTATTATCAGGTGCCAAGACAAGGTCTCTCTCTCTATCTCTCTCTTTCTCTCTCAGTTCCATAGTCTTTTTATTTTTTTTACATCTCTGGTTTTATTTACAGACCATCCCTGTTCTTCCTTTTTGGCAAACCAATTTCCTCTATCTCTATATTTTTTCTGCTGTCTCAAGATTTCATCTTGAACGATGTCTTCTATCTTATTTTCTTTGTCAATCTAGCTAAAGGTTTGCCGTTTGCCTTACTCTACTTCAAACTGATGGCCATGGAGTATAGTGGTTAAAAGAGCATAGACTCTGGATACAGACTGCCTGGGTTTCTATCTTAACTCTGCCACTTACTACCTGAGTGCCCTTGAGCAAGTTACTTAGCCTCTTTGTGATTCCATTTCTTAGTTTGTTAAAGAGTTATGGTAATAATAATAGAATGTATCCCATAGACTGTTGTGAGTACTGAATGAGTTAGGATTTTGTCTGGTATATTTATAGCAAGTGCTTCATGAACATTTGCTCTTGAGTTTTGTTTCTGTTGCTAACTGCATCATAATAGAGTTTGTTTGCTTTAGCTCATCTTTTGTAGGTTGGAATTCATGGATTATAAATTGGTGCTAAGCCTAGGAATAGAAGAACAATAACAGAAGTTGTTATTGTTGTTATTTTATATTTATCAAAATAGAACAATTGAATGTTTCTTCAGAAAGGCAAAGAAAGCTGTATTGGAAACATTTGTGCTAGCTAATATTTGACTACATTTTTTCTAAAGTAATAATTTCTGGTGCTTTTTGAAGAAACTTTAAAGTTCTTTATTAAGTTAATAGAATATTTTCATCTCAAAACTAGAATATTACTTACAGAGTTGTATAGAATGAGGCAAAAGTTACACAACTGCTTTGTTTCCATATAAGAACTGGACTGTTTTCAAAATGAGAGATATGATTTTAATCATAAATAAGTCACACATAACTTAGTTTCATGTTAAATAATAATTTCTTAAATTAAGCAATTTAAATATGTAACAGCTAAATATAGTTAGTTGTGTGTTTATTTTTCTGTGTGATTACTTTAGACTTGTCCTATACTTAGACTACAAAAGAAAATTCTCATTACTTTAATAAACTTTTATATGTGTCTATTCTTATTATTTGAGGAACTGAGTTAATGATTAGGAGACCCAAAAATGAATGAGACATTATCTCTGCCTTTCAAGAAGCACACAGATTCCTTGTTAGGGAGGTGAATGAGCATGACTCAAAGTATTCTAGCTTCTGTGACTAAGTCACACCTTTATCTAGGAGAAAAAAGGCAGGAGAGAGAACTAGTTTGAAGGAAAGAAATAAGATCAGTTTTGAACAGGTTGTGTTTGACATGCCTAATAGGACACCTGCATGAAGAAGTCTTGTATATAAATGGATAGTCTAGGGCTCAATAAAATTTTCAGAGCTGGAAATATAGATTATTGAGTCATATTCATAAAAGACATAGTTGAAGAGAAGGGAGTGAATATGATCACCCAGGGAAAACAGATACAAGATGAGAAAAGGAACTGAGAACAGTGCAGTAAGAAATACTCTTAAGGAGAAGACAGAATGATAGAAGCCATAGACAATGGAAGTTCCAAACAAATATCACTGATTAAACCCAAGTGTCTAATTTGTCTGAAACCCCATTAATGGAACAATATAGTTTATTTAGAATTATAAACCCACAAATACAAAGAACAAGAAAGGAGACAACATAATTTTGGAAGCTGGAAAGCAAGTGGCTGAGTGGTAACTATTAACAGGAGAAATTAAAGTGATTGTCTCTGGAAACTGATAAATGGAGGTAAGATATGCAGGTCTAACTAGTTATTTTTGTAACTCTTTTGTGACAAACCTCTTAGAACTCAAGGCCAATATCTGAATAAATAAGTTGAGAAGTAAATTGGAGAAGAATTGGAGACATTAAATATGAACTATGCTTTCGAGAGGTTTGGTTATGAAAGAAATGAGGCAGATATAGCTTGAGGAATAAATATAAGAAATATGTTTTGGTGTATAAGAAGAGTTAAAATGAGTTTCAATGATATAGGAGAGAAGGAAGAAAAAGAAAAATAACTACAGGGTCACTGGATGGGGAAGTAAGAGAGAATTGCTACCTGGTTATATTTTTTAGTGAAATAGAAATGTAAGTCATCTGCTCAAAGTGAAGGGGCAGAAGTAGGGGCTTAAGAAGAAGAATGAAGTTTTAGAACAGCTGCAGTGGGAAATGGAAGAGCCAACTATAGATGAGAAAAGGATTAAGGACAAGAGTTAAGGGCCCAGCTGAGTGAGATTGGAAAGCACACATTTGTAGTGGAGCCAATGAGCATTGATATGCAATTTTTTCCCAGATAAGTCTTCAGCAGTCTGGGAACAACAATAGGCAAAGTATACCACTGATCTAAGCCAGGACTAAGCAGGGATTGCCGAAGCTATGACATGAAAGGAGAAGGGGTCAAAGAATGGAAAACACTTGTGAGTGTGTCATTGAAATGGGGTCCAGAATAGGGTAGAAGGGAGAAGACAGGATGTGGTTGCTAGCCAAAAAGATTAAGTAAGAGAGGAGGAAATGAGGGTCACAGTAAAAAACTATTTGGTTGATCACAAATCCATTCCTCAGCATTTCATATATAAGTTCAGGTAACTATTGCCTCTGTGACCAAACCTCTGACCCCTTTTAGTTTGTAACTGTTGATTTTCCAGCAAGTGTAGTGTTAATGAAACTTAAATGATTGCTTTCTACCATGAGTTACTTCACTGTGGTGATCTTGATTCCAGTTTTCCCATTGTTTGCAAGGTATTTCTCTCAACTAATCTTAGCCAATTCAGCCTGTGTTGGGGAGAGGATTTAGGCACAATGAAGAGAAGTATGTATGCATATGCCTCTAGGTTTGGCACTGCCTCAGAAACACTTTACTGTGAGGAACACAAAGAACATTTGGAAGTTATCAATTTTCTGAAGGTCCCAAACTGCTGCCTGTCCTAAACAGAAATCCTGGCTAATCCCCTTTTCAGTCCTCCTCTAGAGGGCAGCTGCTTCTGTCATAAGTTTGGAAGCATGTCTTGCCAGATAGTTGTTCACCATTTGTATGTTCTAATAATACAACAGTAGGGAAGTTGGGTATGAGTGGGGAGGGATGTTTGCTTACCCAAGAATGCAGAGGACTTAAGACCTATCAATTCCCAACCTACAAAGTCTTCTCCAGCTTTCTGGATCATGTCACCAAAGTTCAGGAGAAATTTTTCTTTCTGCCCACAAAGTTGTGGTAGATTCAGACATATTTACATGAAGTATAGGAGTAACTCTTTCAGCCTTCCTCCAGTTATAGGAAAATTTCCCATATTTCTGACTCCATTTCTTCATTATTGAATGGTTTACTTAAGATAAATACTTTTGGGGGCGCCTGGGTGGCTCAGTTGGTTAAGCGACTGCCTTCGGCTCAGGTCATGATCCTGGAGACCCGGGATCAAGTCCCACATCGGGCTCCCTGCTCGGCAGGAGGCCTGCTTCTCCCTCTCTCACTCCCCCTGCTTGTGTTCCCTCTCTGGCTGTGTTTCTCTCTGTCAAATAAATAAAATATTTAAAAAAAAGATAAATACTTTTGAAGGAAAAATGTTTCCAATTGTCTTTTTCTCCTGTTATTTTTTTTATTATGTTCAATTAGCTTTAAGATTACCAACTCTGGTGTATGACAACATAACCTTTGTTTTTTTTAAAGATTTTATTTATTCATTTTACACAGAGAGAAAGAGAGAAGGAGAGAGCAAGCAAGAATGAGTAGGGGGCAGAGGGAGAAGGAGAAGCAAGCTCCCCACTGAGCAGGGAGCCTAATGTAGGGCTTGACCCAGGACTCTGGGAACATGACCTAAGCCGAAAGCAGTCTCTTAACCGACTGAGCCACCCAGGCCCTCCATGGCAACATAAACTTTAATCAGTGTGCCTTGTATTTTCAAGGGTAAAAGTATATACTCATAGAAGCTATGAAATACTTGCAATCCATCATGTTGGAAAGAGTAACTAACTGGAGTTATTCAGATAGGTACTGGATATTCTACTGCACATTATTCATCAAATGAAAATCTCCACAGAATTTAATATCTTATCATTTCTCTCAACTCAGTCCTGCTATTTTTATGCCCAAAGGCATAAAAAAAACCTCTAAATGTCTGTCTGGCCATTCAATTCCCATTGAAACTTTGCAATCAGTCCTAAAATTTGCAGTATAACCATTATTTACACAATTAAAAAATAAAATTCAGTAAGATAACCTTAAAATGCAATATCAACTGTTCATAGAACAGATGTTCATGAATTGTATAAAATAGTTGTTAAATAAACAGTCACACTAACATAGTTTTGACTGTAGCTCTTCTCAATCTTTTGAATATGAAGAACAAATTTTCCTACCAGTAAATCAGTTTTATTGACAAAAAAAGCTTTCAGAGAAAAACTTGAAAGAGTAATGCAGCTGTCACAGACTATATAAGTGTGCTAGACATTTTTAAGAGTCTGTAATTAAAGAAGCAGAAATATGACTGTAAGTCTGCACAAAAGTAGCAATATTTGCAGTTTTATGAGTTTAAACAAATCTAAAATAATTTGGTCCTGTATAAAATGAAAAAAAACCCTTAGGCTTAGCTTAAAGCTAAATTATACTTGCTAAAAAGTCTTTTTAAGTTCTAATTTAATATCTTTCAGAAGAGAGGCAAGTTTGTATATGTTTATATACAAATATATAATGAAGTCATAAAACTCAATAGTAAAAACAATTCTAATTAAGAAATGAGCAGAGGATATGGATAGACATTTTTCCAAATAAGATATACAGATGACCAACAGACACATGAAAAGGTGTTCAACATCTCTACTCCTCAGGGAAATGTAAATTAAAACAGCAATAAGATATTATTCCATACCTGATAGAATGGCTATTATTAAAAAAATATAAATAACAAATGTTGCAGAGGATGTAGAGAAAAGAACCCTTGTACAATTGGTAGGAATGTAAACTGGTAGAGCCACCATGGAAAACATAATGGACTTGCTTCAAAAAATTAAAAATGGAATTTCTATATGATCCAGCAATCCTATTTCTGGGTATTCATCAAAAAACCCCCTAAGAACATTAATTCAAATAGATAAGAGTACTCCCCTGTTCATTGTAGTATTATTTACAATAGTCATGATATGGAAAAACCTAAGTGTTCATCAGTAGATGAATGGATAAAGAACATGTGATATATAAAATACTATTCAGTGATTTTTTTTTTTGCTGGTTATGGATTTTTTTTTATTGTTACTAAATTTTTTTTCCAGTGTTCCAAGATTCATTCCCCATTCCCCACACCCAGTGCTCCACGCTTTAGGTGTCCCCAGTACCCACCACCAGGCTCTCCCATCCCTCCACCCCCCTCCCTCCAAGTCCCTCAGTTTGTTTTTGTGTCCAAAGTCTCTGTTGTTTCGTTTCCCTCCCTAGATTACC
>PITA01010816.1:0-35208 GCA_004023965.1 Spilogale gracilis | reverse complement strand
AGTAAGTGAAACCATGCGATACTTGACTTTCTCTTCTTGGCTTATTTCACACAGCATAATCTCTTCCATTCCAGTCCATGTTGCTACAAAAGTTGGATATGCATCCTTTCTGATAGAGGCATAGTATTCCATTGTATATATGTACCACATCTTCTTTATCCATGCATCTGTTGATGGGCACCTTGGCTCTTTCCACAGTTTGGCGATTGTGGCCATTGCTGCGATGAACATTGGGGTGCATATGGCCCTTCTTTTCACTACATCCGTAATTGGGGTAAATGCCCAGTAGTGCAATTGCAGGGTCATAGGGTAGTTCTATCTTTAATTTTTTAAGGAATCTCCACACTGTTTTCCAAAGCTGCTGCACCAGTTTACATTCCCACCAACAGTGTAAGGGGTTCCCCTTTCTCCGCAGCCTCTCCAACACTTGTTGTTTTCTGTCTTGTTAATTTTGGCCATTCTGACTGGTGTAAGGTGGTATCTTAGAGTGGTTTTGATTTGAATTTCCCTCATAGCTAGTGACGCTGAACATTTTTTCATGTGTCTGTTGGCCGTTTGTGTATCTTCTATGGAGAAATGCCTCTTCATGTCTCTTGCCCATTTTTTGATGTGTTCATCTTTTTTTTGGGTGTTGAGTTTGAGTAGTTCTTTATAGATCTGGGATACCAGCCCTTTGTCTGTAGTGTCATTTGCAAATATCTTCTCCCATTCTGTGGGTTGCCTCTTTATTTTGTTGATTGTTCCCTTTGCTGTACAGAAGCTTTTTATTTTGATGAAGTCCCAGAAGTTCATTTTCGCTTTTGTCTCCTTTGCCTTTGGAGACGTGTCTTGAAAGAAGTTGCTGTGGCCGATGTCAAAGAGGTTGCTGCCTATGTTCTCTTCCAGGATTTTGATGGATTCCTGCCTCACGTTGAGGTCTTTCATCCATTTCCAGTTTGCCTTTGTGTGTGGTGTAAGAGAATAGTCTAGTTTCATTCTTCTATATGTAGCTGTCCAATTTTCCCAGCACCATTTATTGAAGAGACTGTCCTTTTTCCACTGGATATTTTTTCCTGCTTTGTCAAAGACGATTTACCCATAGATTTGTGGGTCCATATGTGGGCTCTCCACTCTGTTCCATTGGTCTATTTCTCTGTTTTTGTGCCAGTACCATGCTGCTTGGTAATCACAGCTTTGTAATAAAGCCTGAAGTCAGGTAATGAGATGCCCCCAGCTTTGCTTTTCTTCTTCAGCAATTCCTTAGCGATTCGGGGTCTTTTTTGGTTCCATATAAATTTTAGGATTGTTTGTTCTAACGTTTTAAAGAATGTTGGTGGAATTTTGATCAGAATGGCATTGAAAGTATAGATTGCTCTGGGCAGTATAGACATTTTGACAATGTTTATTCTTCCGATCCATGAGCATGGAATGCTCTTCCATCTTTTTGTGTCATCTTCAATTTCTTTCATGAGTGTTCTGTAGTTCCTTGAGTACAGATCCTTGACTTATTTGATTAGGTTTATTCCTAAGTATCCTATAGTTTTTGGTGCTATAGTAAATGGAATCTATTCTCTGATTTCCCTTTCTATTTTTTCATTGTTAGTGTATAAGAATGCAACTGATTTCTGCACATTGATTTTGTATCCTGCCACATTACCAAATTGTTGTATGCGATCTAGTAGTTTGGGGGTAGAGTCTTTTGGGTTTTCCACATATAGTATCATGTCATCTGCAAAGAGAGAGAGTTTGACTTCCTCTTTTCCAAGCTGGATACCTTTTATTTCTTTCTGTTGTCGATTGCTGTTGCTAGGACTTCTAACACCCTGTTGAATAGTAGTGGTGAGAGTGGGCATCCTTGCCTTGTTCCTGATCTCAGAGGAAAGGCTGTCAGTTTTTCCCCATTGAGGATGATATTCGCTGTGGGTTTTTTGTAGATAGATTTTATGAGGTTGAGAAATGTTCCCTCTATCCCTATCCCTATACTTTGAAGAATTTTGATCAGGAACGGATGTTGTATTTTGTCAAATGCCTTTTCTGCATCAGTTGAGAGTACCATGTGGTTTTTCTCTCTTCTCTTATTGATTTGTTCTATCACGTTGATTGTTTTGCGAGTGTTTTCAGCTGCTGAGGAAGTCAGGTCGGAGCAAGATGTCTGCGCCCAGAGGTCCCTCCCAGAGAGAGCCTCTACACAGAGAGGGGCTCTTTCCAGCCTCCTGGTTGGCAGTCTGTCACAGCTGGGCTGGTGCAGAGGTTGTATTGATTTCTGCCCCCGCCCCGCTTGTCGTTTCACTCCCGCACCTCAAAGCCACAACTCCTTTTGGATCGCGGGACTTTGCACCCTGGGATGCGTGGCCTCTCCGGTCCCACGCAAGTCTGTAAAAACACCTTCCCTGGGGGCGGTCTGCGCGCGGCCCACGGTGTGGAGAGAGATGGGAGAGAAGGGCAGCGGTGTAAAAACAGAATCCACGCCCGCTGCTTTCGTGGCAGCTGTGCGGCTCAGGCGGCTCAGGCACGCACGCAGGGGCGACGCCGGGTGGGCATGGTGGCGCGCGCGCGGGCGGGGGGGGGGCGCGGGGCGGGCTGCGCTCGCGTGCGCGGGGGCCCCGGGCAGCGGGAAAAGAAAAAAATATTTTTAAAAAGTCTCCTTGCCTTGCCCCAGGCTCCGCTGTTTTCCCGTTTCTGTCTAGCCCAGATTCAGGCCATAATCTGCTGTTATTCCTCACTCACAGAGCACTTTTGTTTTGGGGTATTTGTTTTCAATGGTTCAGCTCTGTGGGCTTCCTCCCCCACTCCCCTGTCTCTGGGGGCAAGCCTCCAGACCCTCTTATTTGTTTCTACCTTTTTGCTGATGTTCCTTGTCTCTCGTGGCAGTCCAGAAGTGGGAAATATCACATTTCAGGCTGATTTCATGGGTGTTCACGGTGGTCTTGTAGTGTTTTTTTTTTTGCTGGAATTCAGCTCTCTTCAGGGAGCTCCCCAAAATGTGGTCACCTGGCCTTCCGCCATCTTGACCCCTGTACTATTCAGTGATTTTAAAAAAGAAGGAAATCTTGTCATTTGTGACAATATGGATGGTCATTAGGGCATTATGCCAGTGAAATTAGTCATATAGAGAAAGCCAAATGTTGTATGATCTCCTTCATATGTGGAATCTAAAGAACACAACTCAAGAAAACAAAAATAAGCTCATATAGAGAGTGAATATATTGGTTGTTGTCAGAAAGGAGGGGAGCGGAAGTGGGAAAAATAGGTAAAGGGGATCAAAAGGTACGAACTTCCACTTATAAAATAAATACATCATAGGGATGCAATATACAGCATGGTGACTATAGTTAATGATACTGTATTGACAGTTGCTAAGAGAGTAAATCTTAAAAGTCTTTATCACAAGAAAAAAAATTATAGCTATGTATTGTGATGGATGGTAACTAGACTTATTATTGTGATAATTTTACAATGTATACAGGTATCAAATCATCATGTCATATGCCTGAAACTAATATAATGTTATATGACAATTATACCTCAGTTAAAAAAACTGTACATACAAATGATTTCAACCTGCTACCTAGATCTTAGCTAATTCTATCTTGTATTCATTTTCTAACTTCACTTTCACTTTGCAAAAAAATATCGTGTAAACTATGCTTGATGAATCTTAAATGTAAGACACTTGTTCTCCTTTAGGTTTAAGATGGAGAAAAAAATGTGTTTTGCCATTCTTCTGGAATATTTTGGCTCTGACTTTAAATGAACTCAGCCCACTAAAAACTACCCACAGAAACTTTTTTTTTTTAAAGATTTTATTTATTTGACAGAGAGAAACACAGCCAGAGAGGGAACACAAGCAGGGGGAGGGAGAGAGGGAGAAGCAGGCTTCCCGCCGAGCAGGGAGCCCGATGTGGGACTCGATCCCGGGTCTCCAGGATCATGCCCTGAGCCGAAGGCAGTCGCTCAACCAACTGAGCCACCCAGGCGTCCCGACACAGAAACTTTTATTTCATTTTTAACTCATATCCTGTTGCTTCTTTCAGGTAAATGACCTTGGCATCTCTCTATTCCAAAGACTTTGGTTTATTGGCTTTCATTCCTCAAAGTACAACATGCCAAGAATGAAAAGGTCTTTCAACAGTCTGGCATATACTGTTTGACTATAGGGAGGCCCATTCTAGGACAGTAATTAAAAAAGTTTTCTCTATCATAAAACAAAACATATTCTCTATTGGGGGTGGGTGATAGAATCTCCTCAGCTACATTTTTTATAAGAGTAAAGAAATAAAAACATTACTCACTTTTAGATACATACATGCATGTCTGTTTTTGTCAGGATGACTTGATAGCTCAAAAAATTAATCAATATATTTATTCTAATATGTTGGGGGATACAAGACTACTACATTTCAAAATGTTTATAGGTTAGTTCTGCAGGGAGAAAGAACAGCTTTATCTAATGGATCAAGGACATTTGCTGCAAAAGAAGCCAAGAAGTTTGTTTTTCAAAATATTTGTAGTAGGAAAAACTACCCCAAAGACAGCCCTTTTTGTGGAAAAGCTGGAAACATTTTCTGGGTGATTTAAAACCACTCTCCAGTGATCCATGGCCAACTTGTGATTAAAAGCAGAAATTAAAACTAAAATAAAACTGCAAAGTGTCCTTTTGGTAGGGTTTTATTTTTCAGAATCTGTAATAGGTCTGATTTATATATTATCCAAATCCAATGTGCTAGTAAGTCACTGAAATTTTCTTTAAAGAGGCAATTTATGATTAAGGACTCAGGACCTATGAGGCCACAGTAAACAAACACAAAATAACTGCCAGTAGAGTTAGTAGCAGGCCATTTTAGTACTTCGAAAGTGGAGAAACCAGTATACCTTAACAAACAGCAACTCATTGTTCAGGCCAAGTAGGTACTCATGCACATTGTATGATTTGAGGAGAATCCAATAAAGACTATCCTAACCCAAAATATCTCCCCTGAAGCCTGAATTGATTATTGAAATTTCTACTATAACAGTCTCTTTTTGGGGGGTTAAGGGTGCTATTACAACAGATCTACCCTTCAGAGCTAACATATAAGTTATCATGAACAACTTAATGTGTCTTCATTATCTATTCCCTGGTAGAAAGGAGAGCTCTGACAATGATAGAGAAGAACTAAGGATTTGTATGTAGAATAAACCAATGGGTAAGAGAAATGTCTGAGTTTGTTGTTGGGTTTCACTTGGGAGGGTAGCCTGAATGCTAAGGGTATGGGTGTTAAAATGACTCTAATAGAAAATATGGAACACCAGAAACACCATAATATAGTGAAAAGAGCATGAGTCTAGGTGTTAAAACACCTAGTTCTAATCCCTCTTCTAGAAATTTTATCCTATGACTTTCTATTTTTAAGATTGTATTTATTTATTTGACAGTGAAAGACACAGTGAGAGAGGGAACACAAGCAGAGGGAATGGGAAAGGGAGAAGTAAGAAGCCCGATGCAGGGTTCAATCCTGGAACCCCAGAATTATGACCTGAGCTGAAGGCAGAAGCTTAATGACTGAACCACCCAGGCAGCCCTATCCTATGACTTTCAGTAAATCCTACCTTGGATTGAAATTTCTCCATCTATCAAAAGGAAATGGGGTTAATGCAATATGAGAAGTCCTATAGAGCACGCTTCTAATCAGAAAGGGTACAGCCAGGTTGCATCTGAGTAAAATTGGCTATTTCGCAATTTTGTCTAGCCCCACCCTTAATCTCTAGGCCCCAAATAATTTTCTGTGGAGAAACTATGGAAACAATAAGAAGTGAAATGGATTACCCTTAAAAGAAGCCAATTTCAATGAGTAAAACATTCTCTATCAAAGAAATTATTATTATTATTATTATTATTATTATTATTATTATTATTTTCTCCCTTTGCTCCTTCTTTTTTGTCATTCCTTTGATTGCTAAAACTAGTTGGATGCCTATTAACAAATTCCATGCCAGTTTTCTCCATCTGACACAATGAATTCGTGACATATTTTTTCCTATCTTCATTTTACCACACTTTATTTACTGAAGACCTAAGACTTACCAAGTGAAATTCTGTTTATTTTCTTAGCTGACCTTCCATATATGTGTTGTAACAAAACAATAAAAACATTAAAACATTTTAAAAGCTTTTTGCCAATACAGGATTGTTTTCTATGATTGTCCTGAAAAAAATACTTCACAATTGGGGGCACCTGAGTAGCTCAGTCAGTTAAGCTCCAACTCTTGATTTTGCTCAGGTCATGATCTCAGATCCTGAGATCAAGCCCCATATTGGGCTCCTGTGCTCAGCAGGGAATCTGCTTGAGATTCCTCACTCCCTTTTCCTCTGCCCCCACTTGCATGTGCTCTCTCTCTCTCTAAAATAAAATAAATAAATATTTTTTAGAAATATTGTGCAATTTCCCACCAACATTTTTTAAAGTGCTGGAACAAATAATCCTAAACAATTGCTGTTTCTAGGACTTCTAACGCTATGGTGAACAACACTGGTTGAGTGTGGGCATCCTTGTCTTGTTTCTGATCTCAACAGGAAGGCTCTCAGTTCTTCCCCATTGACAATGATATTTGCTGTGGGTTTTTTCTAGATATATTTTATGAGGTTGAGGAATGTTCCTGATATCTCTATATTTTGAAGGGTTTTATTCAGGAATGCATGCTGTATTTTGTCCTATGATTTTTCTGAATCAATTGAGATGACCATGTGGTTCTTCTCTCCTCTCTTACTGATTTCTTCTATCACATTGACTGATTTGCAAATGTTGTACCACCCTTGCATCCCAGGATAAATCCCACCTAGTCATGGTGGATAATCTTTTTCATGTACTGTTGGATCCTATTAGCTAGGATCTTGTTAAGTATCTTGGCATCCATGTTCATCAGGGATATTAGTTTGAAATTCTCTTTTTTGATGTTTTTTTTTTTGCCTGGTTTGGGGATTAAGGTAATGTTGGCTTCATAGAAAGACTCTGGAAGTTTTCCTTCTGTTTCTATTTTGTAAAACAGCTTGAGGACAATAGGAATTATTTCTTCTTTGAATGTTTGGTGGAATTCTCCAGTGAATCTGTCAGGTCCTGGGCTCTTGTTTTTTGGGGAGATTTTTGATCATTGCTTCAATCTAATTACTAGATATTGGTCTATTCAGGTTGTCAATTTCTGCCTGTTTCAGTCTTGGAAGTTTATAGGTTTCCAAGAATGCATCCATATCTTCTAGGTTGTTTAACTTATTGGCATATAACTGTTGATAGCAATTTCTGATGACTGTTTTAATTTCCTTGGTGTTAGTCATGCTCTCTCCCCTGTCATTCATGATTTTATTAATTTGGGTCATCTCCCTTTTCTTCTGGATTAGTTTGGCCAATGGTTTATCAATCTTATTAATTCTTTCAAAGAACGAGCTTCTAGTTTTCTTCATGTATTCTACTGTATCTCTAGTTTCTAATTCATTGGTTTCTGCTCTAATCTTAATTATTTCCTATCTTGTGTATGGGGTTGTATTAATTTGTTGTTGATTTACCAGTTCTTTAAGATTTAAAGAGAGTTGGTGTATTCGGGATTTTTCAATTGTTTTGAGTGAGGCTGGGATGGCTATGTATTTCTCCCTTAAGACTGCCTTGGCCATATCCCATAGTTTTTGGATCAATGTATCTTCATTCTCATTGGTTTCCATGAAATGTTTAAGTTCTTCTTTCAAACTTGATCCAAAGATTCTTGAGCAGGTTAGTCTTTAGCCTCCAAGTGTTTGAATTCCTTCTGAAATTTTTCTTGTGGTTGAGTTCCAGTTTCAAGGCATTGTGGTCAGAAAATATGCAGGTAATAATCTCAATCTTATGTATTGGTTGAGCCCTAATTTGTGACCTAGTATATGGTTTATTTTGGAGAAAGTTCAATGTGCACTCGAGAAGAATGAGTATTCTATTGTTGTAGGGGAGAATGTTCTGAATATATGTATGAGGTTCATCTGGTCCAGTGGGTCATTCAATGCTCTTGTTTCTTTGTTAATTTTCTGTTTAGATGACCTGTCCATTGCTTAGGGAGGTGCATTAAGATCTCCTACAATTAATGTATTTGTATCAATATGACTCTTTATTTTGTTTAACAGTTGGCTTATATAGTTGGCTGCTCCCATGTTGGGGGCATAAATATTTACAATTGTTAGATCTTCTCGGTGTGTAGACCCTTTTTAAGAATGATGTAGTGTCCTTCTGTATCTATGACTAAAGACTTTATTTTTTAAGATTTTAATTATTTATTTGACAGAGACAGATCACAAGTAGGCAGAGAGGCAGGCAGAGAGAAAGGAGGAAGCACGCTCCTTGCCAAACAGAGAGCCCAATGTGGGCCTTGATCCCAGGAACCTGAGATCATGGCCTGAGCCGAAGGCAGAGTCTTAACTGCCTGAGCCACCTAGGCGCCCTGACTACAGACTTTGGATTAAAATCTAATTTGTTTGATATGAGAATCACTACCCCAACTTTCTTTTGAGGTCCATTGGTATGAAATATGGTTCTCCATCCCCTCAATTTCAGTCTGGATGTATCTTTAAATTTAAAATGTGTCTCTTGTAGACAGCATGTGGACGGGTCCTGTCGTTTTATCCAGTCTGCAACCCTGTTCCAATTTTATTGGAACATTTAGGCCATTCACGTTGAGAGTGATTATTGATAGGTACGTTTTTATTGACATCATGTTGCCTGTGAAGTGCTTGTTTCTATAGATTACCTCTGTAAATTCCTGTTCTGCGTCACTCTTGGGTTCGTTCCTCTTTTAACCCCCCCCCATATTTGCTGTAGTGCTGGCTTGGTGGTCACATAATCTTTTAGACCTTGCTGGTCCTAGAAGCTCTTTATCTCTCCTTCCATTTTGAAAGTTAACCTTGCTCAGTACATTATCCTTGGTTGCATTTTTTTTTCATTTAATTACCTGAATATGTCTTCCCAGCCCTTTCTGCCTTGTCAGGTCTCTGTGGACAGGTTTGTATGTTATTCTCATGGTCCTCCTTCTGTACATAAGGGATCTCTCCCCCCTACCTACTCTTAAGACATATTCTTTGAATTTATGATTCATGAATTTCATAATTATGTGCCTGGAAGTTTTTCTAGCCTCACTGATCTTGGGGGGTGTCCTCTCTGCCTCTAGAATACAAACATCTGTTTCATTCCCCAGATTAGGGAAATTTTCTTCCAGGATTTGCTCAACTATATCTTCTAGTCTTCTCTCTGTCTCTCCTACCTCAGGGATCCCAATAATTCTGATATTGGAACATTTTATCACATCATTTTATAACCTTATTTTCATGGGATTTTAGCTGTTTGTTCCAAGCCTTCTCCTACTCCTCCTTCTCAATCAATCTGTCTTCCAGGTCACTAATGTGATATTCTGCTTCACATACCCTAGCTGTTAGGGTATTTAAATTAGATTGGATCTCATTGATAGCATTTTTAACCTCTGCTAGTTCAGCTTCCACTTCTGCCCTTAGAGCTTCTATCTTGCCACTAATATTCTTACCAACTTAGCCATTGCTCCATAATTGCTACCCTGAATTCCATTTCTATCATATTGTTTGTGTTCATATACAGTAGTTCTGTGACACAGATTGCAGACTCTGAGTTTTTCTTCTGTTGGGTGTTCCTCCTCTGAGTAATTTTGATGAGGGGTGGTTGAGGGGATGTATAGCTGAATATATCAACCAAGATCCAGGTGAATTGCTCATTGGAAGGTTTCAGAGCAATGAGAAGTCACCACTGAAATGGAAGAAGAAAGAAAAAAGAGAAAGAAAAAAAAAAAAGAAAAGAAGCAAGAAAAAGCCCAGCCAAAATGGGCCCCAAAGGTAGGATTTATATGGCACAAAAACAAAAAAGAATAAAATAAATATAAATAAAATAATACAAAAAATAAAATAAAAATAAAAAGACCATCAAAAGTAAAGGAAGGGGAAAAAATAAAAAAGCAAAACCCAACCCAATTGACCCCCAAGAACAGTATTTAAATATTACAAAGGGAAAAGCAAATACACAGAAACACTGACAGAAGAATAGGATAGGAAGGTGAGCACAAACCCTCGCTGTGGGCAAGGAAACTGTTTCAGTTCCTCCTGGGTGTCTCTTTTTATTACTGTTAGAGGACTCCACTTTCTAGAGATATAGGAAAATTAAAACTGGTTTATTTATAGGGGTAGCATTGAATAGGAATAAGGGATTACCTTGAAGCTTATATCTATATGTACATTTAAAAGAAAAAAGAAAGATACAAACAGAGGTATGTGTATGAAAAAAGTTCAAGGTAAAAAGTTATTATGGAATGTTGTACTAAATATCACATTGTAATAATAAAAGGGTGAACAAAAAAAGAATTATGAGTATAAATTTAAAATTTAAAATAAAAACTTAAAAAATGAAAAGTTAAAAACAAAATAAAATGAAAATCTGTATCTATAAAGTATACAGGTTTAGGGGTAGTATTGGGAGCTTAATATGTTGTTTTTTCCCCAATGTTGGGGTTTTACAGTTTTATGGAGACCCTTTGGTGGTTGTCCTCTTGTTCTTCTGGCTTGCCTTCTGGGGAAGGGGCCTGCCATGTTGTTTTTCAGTCAATGTTGCTTGGACTGAGTCTCCCCGCCCCTATGAAGGGGCTGGGCTCTATGGAAACTGTTTTTTCAGGCTTTTGTTCTCTGGAGATTTTTGTTCTTTTGTGGCTTTTTGCGGTTTTTTGGAAAGTCAGTGCAAAGTAAGCTGCCTGTACCCAGACCTCCATTTCAGAGAGAAGCCTCAGTTAGCTCCCCTCTGGATGGTGCATGGTACACAGTCTCTCCCTCTGCACTCTGCCCTGAACCCCGGCCCCCTGTAATAGGTAGCGTGTAACCCAAGTCGCTAGCCAGAATGGCACCTGATGCCCCTGCTTGTCCCTTCAATCCCATGCCACAGAAACCACAACTGATATCAGTTTGTGCAAGCTTGTTGCTCTCCGGACAGTCTCTTGTTACTGCTGGGGGCCAGCCTTGGTAGAGATGTGGGTCCCAAACCACGGGAAGTCTGGTGGGCAAAATAATGACATGGACACGGAAATCTGATGCAAGCTGACAGACCCGAGGTCAGTCAGGAAGGACCTATGAAGCAGGCTCAGGCTCACGCTCTGGCTTTTTAGCATTGGCTTTCTAGCTCTAGCTCTCCAGCTCTGGCTTTGGCCCTCTTGCTCTGCTTCTGTCTCTCTTGCTCTCTATCTGCTTCTCTCTTTGCTGCTTTCTTTGCTTCTCTGTTTCTGTCTCTCTTTGCTTCTTGCTTCTCTCCTCACTTTGCTTCTGTCTCTTTTCAGGCTCTTTTTCTTTCTCTACAGGGGCGGTGTCCAGTTTTTGCGGATTGTTGTTGATCAAGAAAGCTTGATGATCTGGAATCCATTGGGAGAGTTAGCGTCCTGTGGAAAGACACAAGCACTCCTCGCCCCCAGGTTAATACCATATCTGGTCTTGGACAAAATTACCTTCTTTTACCCTCAATGAAAATGCATTCCCATTTTTTATCTTTCTTACAAATTGTAATATGAATCAATTTTAAGAGGTGGAATAGAGGGACTGATACCTTTTCAAGAAGGTGTAATAGCCATAATATTTTTCTCAGGAGGTGAAATAGTTTTAACATCCTTTTCAGGAGGTATGGTAATCTTAAATATTCTTTTCAGGAGGCACAGTAACTTTAACATCCTTTTTAGGAGGCTTTAAGAGTTTGGGCTAATTTATTTCTATAAAGAGGCCTCTTTCTTTAGAATCAATATGGCCCATACTTAGAGCACCCCTCCTTTAGTTCTTTGACCAGCTTACAGGGTATAGCCTCCCAAGAAGGCTCTTCCTCCTCTGGTACAATAAGAGGAAAAGCCAAAATACTCTCACCTTTGGCCCTGGCTTCATGAGCGGCCAGCAGTAAGCGAGAGGTGGGTTTATGCCTTTTCTTATCATTTTTAGGAGGCCGACATAATGGAGGCCAATTTGGATTAAGATATTTAGCAGCCTCTTTCTCTAGGTCAACTTCACCTTCAGGATCAAAAGGCTTCTCTTCCTCTGTTTCACTTTCTGAAGAAGAGTCTGAGGAAGAGGACTCAACCAGATCTACTACATAGGCCTTAAGGGACGATGGTTTAACAGGTTTTTTAGTGGGCAGCACAGGCAAAGATCATGCCTTAGCTTTAGCTTTGCTTTTTTCATTAGTTTTTTGTAGTAGAGGAGTAAGTTCCCCATCGGATATCTCCTTATCCACTACAGAGCTTGCAGAGGAGGACGGTAAGTCCGTATTTTCAGCATGAATCATTGCCTGTTTGACTGCAAACCAATACAGCAAAATTTTACGCAAAATTTTCTTAAACATGCTATCTCCTGTTGACTCAACTTGTCCCATATTAACTAATTCCTACCTACCCCTTTCTCAGCCTTACTCTTTGACCGAGGGGACCACAGATTCCCCGGGTAGGGTCCTCACCAGACCGATGCAAAAGAACTTACCCTACGCTCCGGCCCCATGTTGGGTGCCACTTATTGCCGCCGGGGACCAGCCTCGGCAGAGATGTGGGTCCCGAACCATAGGAGGTCTTGCGGGCGAAATAATGACACGGACATGGAAATCTGATGCAAGCTGACAGACCCAAGGTCAGTCAGGAGAGACCTATGAAGCAGGCTCAGGCTCACGCTCTGGCTTTTTAGCATTGGCTTTCTAGCTCTAGCGCTCAAGCTCTGGCTTTGGCCCATTGCTCTGCTTCTGTCTCTCTTGCTCTCTGTCTGCTTCTCTTTCTGCTGCTTTCTTTGCTTCTCTGTTTCTGTTTCTCTTTGCTTCTTGCTTCTCTCCTCGCTTTGCTTCTGTCTCTCTTTTCAGGCTCTCTTGCTTTCTCCTCGCAGGCTCTCTTGCTGTTTGCAGGCTCTCTGCCTTTTTCTCTCCTTTTCCTTTGCCTCTGGCTTTTTAGCATTGGCTTTCTAACTCTAGCTCTCTAGCTCTGGCTTTGGCCCTCTTGCTTTGCTTCTGTCTCTCCTCGCAGGCTCTCTGCCTGCCTCTGCCTTTGTCTCTCTTGACTGACAAGGGCCCCAGTCTTTTCTTATTCAAAAGTGAGGAAGTTAGGTGGTGCAGTTAAATATTTAACTGCTTTTGCACCCGCCCTAGAGACAGGATTAGTATTGTTACTGCAGGGTACAGAGTGATTGCTTAAACTCACAGAAGTTGAGACCATTGAGGCAGAGGGATCAAGGAATACAAATAAGAGATACAGAGATATGATCACCAGGAGGAGGATTAAATGGAACTATATGTCTTGGATAAGCACACAAAGGACATATTTCCCCAACCCACAGGGTACATGGCTTTCCGGATTCTAGGCGGAGAAAAGCCCAGAGGGCCTTTCATTCACATTCACAGATACCTCCACCAAAGTTTCCGGTGGCTTGGGCATGGCGGGAGGGGCAGATAACACACCGTCCCAGATACTCTCTGGAGCCCACACCCATGCTGGGTGCACTAGGATGGTCCTGCAAGTCACAGAAAGGCTGCGGGAAGTATGACCCCTGTCACAGGTTGCCCACACCTAGCCCAAGTGGCAGTGCAAGCGGGGACTCAGGGACTTCACTTCCTGCCTGGTTCCCTCAGGAGGTGCCAGGGAGCACTTTCTAACCCCACCAGAGCCACAGTTTTATGCCCCTGCCACTGGCCATCACATTCCCCCAGTTGCTTCTTAAGACACTTTATTTTTGAGTGCTTTTAACCAGACTGCAATTTGATGCTGATCCACAAGCACAGGGCACTTTCATATTAGGGTATTACTTTCCAATGGGTTGCTTCTGGTGCCTCCCTCCTTCTCCTGTTTCTCCTCTGAAATAAGTCCCAATGTTCTGCTTACCCTCTCCACTAATGCTCTTCTGCCCTGTAGAGATCCAGAAGTGTGTAATCTTACATCTCAGGCTGATTTCATGGGTGTTCACGGTGTATTGGTATATATTTAGCTCACTGCAGGGGACCCTTTGAGACTGGGTCCCTACTTCTCTGCCACCTTGCCCCTCCTCCATAACTGGCTTTTCTAACACAAAGAAGAAGTCATAGACTTAGAACAAAGGAGAAGACAGAGGAATTTATCCCAAAATGAAAGAATAAGAGAAGGACACAGCTATAGATCTATGTGAAACAGATGTAAGTAATATGGCTGATGAAGAATTTAAAACAATGATTATAAGGATACTCACTGGGCTTGAGAAAAAATAAAAAACATCAGTGAGTCCCTTATAGGCAGAAATAAAACAGTGAAAAAAGAATCAAAGGAGAAAAGTACAATAAAGAAGATTAAAAACATGCTTGGTGCAATGAACAGCAGGCTGGAAAAAGCAGAAGAATTAAAAACGAACTGGAAGACAATAATGGAAAGTACTCAAGCTGAACAAGTGAAGCAAAAAAAGAATTGTTTAAAACAAGAATAGATTTAAGGAATTCAGTGACTCCATCAAGAATAATAACATTCACCTTATAGAAATCCCAGAAGAAGAGAGAGTGAAAGGGGAAGAACATCTATTTGCAGAAAAAATAGCTGAGTGCTTCTCTAATCTAAGGAAGGAAAGAGATATCCAAATCCCAGAGACATAGAGATTCTCCAACAAAATCAACCCAAGGAGGTCAACTCCAAAACACATAGTAATGTGAATGGCGAAATTAGTGATTAATAAAGAAATTTAAAATCAGCAAGAGAAAAGAAGACAGTTCCATACAAGGGAAATTCTATAAAGTATCAGCAGATTTTTCAACAGAAATTTTTCAAGCCAGAGAGTAGCATGATAGAATCAAAGTGCTGAAAGGGAAAAATCTGCAGCCAAAAATACTCTATTCAGCATGGCTCTCTTTCAGAACAAAAGGAAAGATGGTTTCTCAGAGAAGAAAAACTAAGACTTCATGATCATTAAACACCCCTAGAAGAAATATTAAAGGGTACTTTTTTTTTTAAAGATTTTATTTATTGGGGCCCCTGGGTGGCTCAGTTGGTTAAGCGACTGCCTTCGGCTCAGGTCATGATCCCGGAGACCCGGGATCGAGTCCCACATCGGGCTGCCTGCTCGGCGGGAAGCCTGCTTCTCCCTCTCTCACTCCCCGTGCTTGCGTTCCCTCTCTCACTGTGTTTCTCTCTGTCAAATAAATAAAATCTTTAAGCAATACTTAAAGAAGAAGGTATGTGATATATATATATATATATATATAAGATTAATGGGGAAAAGTGAAAATATTTAGACACTTTGCATTCTTAATATACTTATCACATATATTTACCATGAAGGCATGAAAATGAGGCTCAAATAAAGCAGGCTTAGTTTAGGTAACTACTACGTATATCTTGTGAAAACATATTTTATATTCTTTACAATTTATGATACACTACTTACATAATTTTTGAGGCAATTAAACATGATTTGTGGAGAAATTGGTTAAAATTGCCTCCAATTAATTAATTAATATATTTATTTATATTGAGGTATATATGACACACATTAAATTTGTTTCAGTTTTACAACTTAATATTCAATACATGTATATTGCAAAATAATGAATATTCCCCCTGAGTTCCAAAGTTAATTTCTTTTTTAAAAAAATTCCAATATAGTTAACATACAGTGTTATATTAGTTTCAGGTGTACAATACTATCAGGTGTTCAACATTTGCATACATCACCCAGTGCACATCACCATAAATGCACCTTTTAACTCCTCACTTATTTAACCCATCCCCCCACCCACTTCCCATCTGGTAACTGTCAGTTTGTTCTCTAGTGCTAATAGTCTGTTTCTTGGTTTGCCTCTGTCTTTTTTCCCCTTCTCTTTTATATTCCATTATAGATATATATCTATATGTCTGTCTATTTATATATATCTATCATCTATCTATTATCTATCTATCATCTATCATCTATCTAATCAATTCTTCCCTATCCATTCATCTATTGATAGACACTTGGGCTGCTTCCATAATTTAGCTATTGTAAATAATACTGTACCAGCAATTACACTACTAAGTATTTATCCAAAGTATACAAACATAGTGATTCAAAGGAGGCACATGTACCCCAGTGCTTATATCATCAATGACCATAATAGCCAAAATATGGAAAGAGCTCAGATATCCCTCAACAGATGAATGGATAAAGGAGATGTAGTATGTTGGAATATTATTCAACCATCAAAAATAATTGAATCTTGTTATTTCAGTGACATGCATAGAGTACAGAATGAAATGCTAAAGAAAATAAGTCAGTCAGAGAATAACAAATACCATATGATTTCACTCATATATAGAATTTAAGAAACAGAACATATGAACCTAGGGAAAGGGAAGAAAAATAAAATAAGAAAACAAAAGGGAGGCAAACCATAGACTCTTAACTAGGAAACGAACTGAGGATTGCTGAAGGGGAGGTGGGTGGGGGGATGGGGTAACTGGGTGATAGGAATTAAGGAGGGCACTTGAGGTAATGAACATTGTGCTACTGGAACTGATGAATCACTAAATTCTACCTCTGAAACTAGCAATACGTTATATGTTAATTAAAATTAATTTAAATTAAAAAAATAAAGAAAAATAATACTGCTATAATAATAGGGGTGCATGTATCCTTTTGAATTAGTGTTTCTGTGTTTTGGGGGTAAGTACCCAGTACTCTAATTACTAGATTGGTAGGGTAGTTCTATTTTTAACTTTTTGAGAATCCTCCATACTATTTTCTACACTGGCTACACCAGTTTGAATTCTCAACAGTGCACAACCATTCCTTTTACTTAGCATCCTTGCCAGCACTTGTAGTTTCTTGTGGTTTTGATTTTAGCTATTCTGACAGGTGTGAGGTGATATCTCATTAGTCTGGATTTTCATTTCCTCAATGGTGAGTGATGTTGAGCATCTTTCCATGTGTCTGTTGGCCATCTGGATGTCTTCTTTGGAGAAATATCTGTTCATGTCTTCTGGCCATTTTTTAACTGGATTATTTATTTTTTGAGTGTTGAGTTATATCAGTTCTTTACATACTTTGGATACTAACCCTTTATGAAAACCTTCGTGCATATCTTCTCTCATCTAGTAGGTTGCCTTTTAGCTTTTTTTGATTGCCTACTTCACTGTGCAGAAGCTTTTTATTTTAATATAGTCCCAATAGTTTACTTTTGCTTTTGTTTCCCTTGCCTGGAGAGACATATCTATAAAGAAGTTGCTATGACTGATGTCAGAGCAATTACTGTGTGCGCTCTCTTCTGACTTTTATGGTTTCAGGTTTCAAATTTAGATCTTTAATCCATTTTGAATTTACTTTTGTGTGTGGTATAGGAAAATGGTCCAGTTTCATCTTTTGCATGTAGCGGTCTAGTTTTCCCAGCAACGTTTGTTGAAGAGACTTTTTCTTTTCTGTTTTTAAAAAAGTATTCATTAGTGTATTTGAGAGAGAAAGTGAAAAGGTGCATGAAAGCAGGGTGAGGGGCAGTGGGAGAAGCAGACTGCCTGCTGAGCAGGGAACCCAGTGTGGAACTTGATCCTAGGACTCTGGGATCATGTCCTGAGCCAAAAGCAGACACTTAACTGACTGAGCCACCCAGGTGCATAAGACTGCCTTTTTCCTATTAAATATTCTGTCCTGCTTTGTCAAAGATTAATTGGCCATATACTTGTGGGTTTATTTCTTGGTTTTCTATTATTTTCCATTGATCTATGTGTCTATTTGTACTCCACTACCATACTATTTTGATTATTATGGCTTTGTAATGTAACTTGAAGTGTGGGTGTCTCCAGCTTTGCTTTCCTTTTTCAATATTGCATTGGTTATTTGGGGTCTTTTGTAGTTCCATATAAATTTTGGGATTGTTTGTGCTAGTTCTGTAAAAAATGCTGGTGACATTTTGATAGGGAATATATTAAATATGTACATTGCTCTGGGTAGTACAGACATTATAACCACATTTGTTCTTCCAATTAATGAGAGTGGAATGTCTTTTCATTTCTTTATGTCATGTTCAATTTCTTTCATCAGTGCTTTATAGGTTTCAGAGTACACCTTTTTCACCTCTTTGGTTAGGTTTACTCTTAGCTATCTTATTATTTTGTGAAATTGTAAATGGAATTGTTTTTATTAATTTCTCTTTCTGCTTCATTGTTGTTGTGTAGAAATGCAGCAGTTTTCTGTCCACTGGTTTTGATCCTGTGGCTTTACAGAACTTGTTTAATAGTTCTAGCAGTTGTTTGGAGGAGTTTTTTTTTTCCCAAGGTTTTCTATATATAGCATCATGTCACTCACAAATAGTGAAAGTTTTACTTCTTTTTTTGCTGATTTACATGCCTTTTGTTTTTTCTTCTTGTCTGATTGCTCTGGCTAGGAGTTCCAGTACTATGTTAAATAATAGTGCTGAGAGTGGACAGTCCTGCGTGTTCCTGGTTGTAAAGGAAAAACTCTCAGTTTTCCCCATTGAGATAATATTAACTGTCAGGTTTTCATATATGGCCTTTATCATGTTGAGGTATATTCCCTCTAAATCTATTTTGTGGAGGGTTTTTATTATGAATGAATGTTGTGCTTTGTCAAATATTTTTTCTGCCATTACTGAAATGATTCTATGTTTCTTATCCTTTCTCTTGTTGGTATGATATATTACAATGATTTATTTATGAAGATTGCAAGATTGCCTTGCAACACAAAAATAAATCCCACTCGATGGTGGTGAATTATTTTTGTAATATATTGTTGGATTTGGTTTGCTAGTATTCTGTTGAAGAATTTTGCGTCTATGTTCATCAGAGATATCGGCCAGTAGTTCACTTTTTTTAATAGGTCTCTTTATTAGGTTTTAGTATCAAGGTAATGCTGGTCTCATAGAATAAATTTGGAAGTTTTTCTTCTTTTTTTAAATAGATTGAAAGGGATAGGTATTAACTCTTATTTAAATGTTTAGAAAAATTCACCCGTGAAGCCATCTGTTCCTGACCTTTGTTTGCTGGGAGTTTTTTGGTTACTGAGTCAGTCTGCTTGGTGGTATTGAGTCTGTTTAAATTTTCTATTTGTCCCTGCTTCAGTTTGTGTAGGTTATATATTTCTAGGAATGTAACCATTTCTTTCATATTGTCTAATTTGTTAGCATATAGTTTTATAACATTCTCTTATAATTGTTTCCATTTCTGTGTTGGTAATATTTCTCCTCTTTCATTTGTGATTTTGTGTTTTTGAGCTCTCCCCCTCTTCTCTCTCTCTCTCTCTCTCTCTCTTGAGTTTGGCTAGAGGTTTATCAATTTTGTTTGTGTTTTCAAACCGTCAACTCCCGGCTTCGTTGTTCTATTCTATTACTTTTTAGTCCATATATCATTTATTTTTCCTCTGATCACTATTAACTCCTCCATTCTGCTATTTTTGAGTTTTGTTTTTCCTTCTTCTAGTTCCTTCAGGTATAAGGTTAGGGTTTTTTTTTTGAGATTTTTCATGCTTCTTAAAGGATGCTTTTATTGCTATTAAACTTCCCTCTTTCAACTGCTTTTGCCTCATTCCAAAGGTTTTGGACCATTGTGTTTTCATTTTTGTTTCCATGTATTTTTTATTTACATTGATTTCCTGGTTGACCCCATTCCTTGTTTAGCAGCACATTATCAACTTCCATGTATTTCTGGTCTTTCCAGGTTTTTTTCTTGTGGTAGACTTCTAGTTTCACAGGGTAATGGTGAGAAAAGATGCTTAGTATGACTCCGATTTTCTTGAATTAGTTGAGCCTTGTTTTGTGGCCTAATATGTGGTCTGCTGTGGAGAATGTTCCATGTACACTTGAAAAGAGTGTGTATTCTACAGTTTTGTTATGGAATGTTCTGAATATATCTGTTCAGTCTATCTGGTCTATTGTATCATTCAAAGTCACTGTTTCTGGGTGCCTGGGTGGCTCAGTCAGTTAGGCATCTGCCTTCAGCTCGGCTAATGATCCTGGGGTTCTGGGATCTAGTCCCACATAGGGCTAGAGTCTGATTCTCTTTCTCCCTCTGCTGCTCGCTCTCTCCCAAATAAAGAAAATCTTAAAAAACAAATAAAGTCACTGTTTTTTTTTTCTTGATTTTCTTTGGATGATCTGTCCATCCATGCAAGTGGGATGTTAAATTCCCCTCCTATTATTATATTACTATCAGTTAGCTCCTTGATGTTTGTTATTAGCTGTT
Organism: Spilogale gracilis; assembly: GCA_004023965.1. Taxonomy (NCBI): domain Eukaryota; kingdom Metazoa; phylum Chordata; class Mammalia; order Carnivora; family Mephitidae; genus Spilogale; species Spilogale gracilis. The sequence continues at coordinate 15,039 of PITA01010816.1, read as the reverse complement.
TTACGTATTTAGGTCCTCCTTTATTGGGTGCAAAACACTTATAGTTATTATATCTTCTTGTTTGTTTCTTTCCTTTATTTTTATATAGTGTCCTTCTTTTTCTCTTTTTATAAACTTTGTTTTAAAATACATTTTGTCCAATATGAATATTGCTACTCCAGCTTTCTTTTGACATCCATTTGCATGACAAATGTTTCTCTATCACCTCACTTTCAATCTACTGGAATCCTTAGGTCTGAAATGATTCTCTTGTAGGCAGCATATAGTTGGGTTTTCTTTGTATATCCACTCCATCACTTTATATATTTTTATTAGAACTTTTATTCCATTTAAATTCAAATTAATTATTGATAGATATGTACTTATTGCCATTTTGTCATTTCTTTTGTGTTTTTTTTCCTTCTAATTCTTCCTTCTGTTATTCTTCTTCAAAGTTTGCTGGTTTTCTTTAGTGATATACTTCTTTTCTTTCTCTTTATTCTTTGCATATATATTACTGTTTTTTTTTTATTTGTGGTTACCATTGGGTTTGTATATAGTATCTTTTGAATATAGAAGTCTACATTAATTTGATGGTTGCTTAAGTTTGAATCCATTCTTTACTCATCTTCCCCCCACATTTTAAGTAAATAGTGTCACACTTTACATCCTTTTATTTTGTGAATCCATTGACTTTTTACAGAAATATTTCTCTTTATGGCTTTTGTGTTTCTGTGTTTCATACTCTCACATATAGCCTTTCCTCTTCACTCAAAAAGTACACTTTGGGTGCCTGGGTGGCTCAGGTTAAAGCCTCTGCTTTCAGCTCAAGTCATGATCCCAGGGTTCTGGGATCGAGTTCCACATAGGGCCTTCTGCTCCATGGGGAGCCTGCTTCCTCCTCTCTCTCTGCCTGTCTCTCTGCCTACTTGTGATCTCTCTCTCTGTCAAATAAATAAATAAAATCTTTTTAAAAAAGTACCCTTTAAGGGGCGCCTGGGTGGCTCAGTTGGTTAAGCGACTGCCTTCGGCTCAGGTCATGATCCCGGAGACCCGGGATCGAGTCCCACATCGGGCTGCCTGAAACATTTTCTGTCCATTCTTTATTACAAGAAACAACACTTTCAAAATGTTCTTTACCTTTTTTTGTCTTTTTTAATGAACATATGGTTTTGTTTAGGACAAACTGAAGTTTCACATTAAGTATGTCTTGAGAGTGTATAGGACATCTCTATTATCTGCCAAAGTAACTACTTTCTGCTGCCCATAGTCATTTGTTTTTCTATGTACAGACTCTCCAGCTGCTGGATTACAGCTTTTAGTGATTGTTTGGTTTTTGTCAACAAAGAAATTATCCCTTGTTTAGGGAGGCATTCTGTCCATTGACAAAAAAATGAGGTGAGAAGTTAGTTTTGTCACTTCATAGATTATTCCAGCTTAGTTAAGGAGTCTGGCTAGCATTTACCAACACCTATGTTACCAATAACATGCCAGAACACTTTGGGGGAATGAACTCACAATACCTTAATGTACATATAATTAGAAGTATAAGCAGGTTAATTCTGTCATGTAACTCTTTTGGGTATTTGCTGAGAATCCCACTGTTAAGATAAGTAAACACATACTTATAAATATGATTACCTTACTAGAGAGCTTTAAGATTAGCAATACCCCAGTTTCCACCTGAGTCTCCAATTCCCTTATTCCAGTGAACTCGTGTTTTCAATGAAATGAAAAGTAGTTTCTTCTCATGAAAACATCAGAGTGCTCTGATCATGAGATTCATATAATATTCATTAAAACCCTTCACAAGGAAAGGAGCTCTGATAGATTAGTGAGTCTTATAATCAGCTACAAGTCTCCTCAGGGTAAAAGATTCCACTATTCATCTTCACTCTTGCTTTTCTAAAAAAAAATCCTCCCCAGAATTAATTGGAAGATTGATTTGGTTTCTGATAAAATAATGATATTATACATAATTCTGATTCAACTGCCTAGGCAAAATAATAATCCATGACAGAAATAGGACAAATACTCATACTCTCTTGATTTAGGCACAAACACTCTAAAAGACTGACCCAAGGATTCCCACTGGAAAATAACTGTTAAGAAGAAAGGTTCCAATGATGTCCTACTATCCTGGAGCTAAGTGAATAGTAACAAAACTAGATAAACCAAGTGAGCAGAGGAACATATAAAGAGGGGAAATTTTGGTTTCTGAAGTAGTTGGAATTTGGGACAAAGAAAGGCATGAAAATAGGTGAGGAGCCTGAAATTTCTGAAAAGAAAAAGGATAGAAGAAATAGGAATGTGACTGGTATTATGTGGTGAAAGAAGAGAGCAGAATATAGAGGTATTCATAGTTTCTTTTAAGGGACTTTTGAAATACAATTTGCTTTCCTTCATTCTTATTTTTATCTAGTGCCCACATAAGCAAAGGAAAATGTAAAGTTGAAACACAATAAAAATAGTTCCTATCACCAATGTAATATGTACTATTTGCCAAGCACTGTTATAAGCATTTTTAAAGATATATTTTCTCAGGGTGCCTGGGTGGCTCAGTTGGTTAAGCATTGAAATCTTGATTTAGGCTCAGATCATAATCTCAGAGCTGTGAGACTGAGCCCCATGTCAGGCTCTGTACTAGGCATGGAGCCTACTTAAAATTCTCTACCCCCCTCTCCCTCTTCCCCTTTGTCACTCTCTCTCTCTCTTTCTCTCTCTCTCTCTTTCATTTAATTCTCAAAACAGCCCTATGAAGGAGGGATTATTATTATCATGTCCATTTTACAGATGAGGAAACACAGACATAGAGAGGATAAGTAATTTGTCCAAAGTCACATAGTAAGTAAATGGTGGAAACAAGATTCCAGTTCAGGTAGTCTTACTATAGATTTTCTCATCCATGCTCATCAATCCTGCACTTTCTGAAAGGGACACACTGAGAAAGTCCAAACAAAGTTTAACAAGTTGGTATTAAAAATCAGAAAGAAGATTGAATACAGATGGAAATTGTAGAGAACCCATCAGTTGGAGGCAGTCTTTTGTGTACACAGATTAAGGAAACTTCATTGCATGCAGCAGAAAAAAGAAGAGTCTCAAACAGAAATCGTATCATTAACAAGTTATTCTTTTGACTTAGAACTTGAACCTTTGAGAAAATGTAAATTTATCCTGGAAGAGACAGTGCAGCAAGACTTTCCTCTTAGTTATATTTCAGTGCACATCTATTTATTAGAGTCTTTTTAAAAAAGGCTTGATAGTGGAATAAAAGAATGTGGAGAGTATGAGATCACTTGTGGACCTGAAAGTAAAAGCTGAACTGAGATCCAACTGTGCCGTTTTTATAAGTTGGCCAAGGGTCCACCTTGGGCAAAGTGAAGAGTAGAATCTGGTACATTATAGTTCAGCATGAACATGAATTTTTGTTAAAGCAGAAAGTTTTGGCAAAGAATAAAATTATGTGGAGCTAATGAGAGATGTTGACAGAGATTCAGACATATGCTAGGTCAATTGTCTTAAAGAAGGAGGTGCAAAGTCTCAGTTATAGCTGCCCCAAAACCTAAGAGGAAGGAAAATAAATCCATAGCTATAAAAAGAGAGGAAAGTGGTGGCAAGGTATGTAACCAGATTGCAAGTGTTACAGGGAAATGTTTTCTACATTATTCTATTTTTTATCTTTTTTCCTAGAAAAAGAAAATGTAGGTCTGCTTGTGAAAAAAATGGAAAAATCCAGGTTAACTGCTTAGTCATTTGCTTGCTCCCCAAAATCCAAAGCTGCAGTTTTGAAGGATGGATAGCTTACCTTTATTTGTATCAACCTTCTTAGTTTAGCACATGAATAGCGACCAGAGCTGGAAGACATTAGTGGTATCCAAATCAACAATTTTCCATAAACCAGAGAGAAAAGAATTTTCAGTGCTTGTGACACAAGAAAATCGGAGTCTTAAAACATGCTTAGACTTGAAGTGACTTCAGATGAAATGAAATGGGGAGAAAAAAGAGGTTGATGCGTTAAAACAAGAGTAATTACTGCTGGACCATATTGGAAACAGAACCAAGAGGTGAACCACTTCAGATCCGTAGGTAACTTGCTGTAAAGGCATATTGAAAAGCAAATGGTTTTACAATTATACCTAAAAGTTTAGTTTTGTTTGAAGAGTATATATGTCATTAGACCTTTTGCTTCCTTGCTGCCTGTTGATCTGCTCAGATGCTTGCATGTATCACCAGGGCAATTACTCTGTCCAGGACAAGTCTTCTGCTAGTCTGTAGAAGTCAGCCAAATTTTATGTCCACACTTTTGAGTTTTCCTTTCTGTGTTCCTTTTCTTATTTTTCACTGTCCTCCATTTTTGCTTGTTTTAATTCTACACAAACCAACATGAGACTTGTTCCTGTGAACCACTGCATGTTAAATGTTTTTTCATTCAACACTTAGTCAACAGTGCCTTCTTCAAAGAGAAAGAGACTTTTGATGGGGATGGTGAAATAATCTAGACCCAAATTTTACTTTTCAGTAGTATATAGTCAACAATAATTGCATTTCTTTGCATTGGTCTCTAAAATCTAGCATTTTGGTATGATTTCATTGTTTCATTCAAATCACTGTATAAAAAGGGAAACCTAACAAGTCATAGGTGTTCTATCCTTTGCACATCTCTTTATAGATGGAAGGTCAAAAAGGTAAAATTAAACATTTTTATTTCATGATTTTTCAGGCTTTGCTCTAATATTTGCTGAGGCATTATTACTGAAAAACTGTGGAATGATGATTAATTATATACAGCTTAGAAAAATCACTTGAAAAAAGAACTCTGATCAGAACACACTGAAGAATTTTAAATACTTTTCCCCTTTAATAGGAAATGGTAAAACAAAACTTAAAATGTATTGGTTCATGAAATCATTCAGAAAGTATTTACTGAGCACATACTATGTGCCAGGTATGGAGTTAAATTGAGTTTCAGATAATGACACAAGGCAAGGTGCACATGTGGGGGTTTTGGCAATTCTTCATTATGCTTTTATTGAGGGAACAATAAAGTACTTCTGTCTTAGTGCTCAACTTTTTTAAAAAAAGATTTTATTTATTCTTCATAGAGAGAGAGAGCACAAGCAGGGGGAGCAGCAGGCAGTGGGAGAAGGAGGTTCCCCACTGAGCAAGCCCAATTGCAGGACTTGATCCCAGCCATGACCTGATCTGAAGGCAGACGGTTAACCAACTGAGCCACCCAAGCCTCCCAGCACTCATCTTTGTACCCTTCTTGTTACATTTCCCTATTCTTCCTGAAAGTATAGTGATTCATGATTATTTTATTTACTGAAAGATTAAATGTGTCACCTTTATTGGTATCGAAAAGCTAGTAACAATTAACAAAAAGTTATACCACGGTTAAAAAGAATGGGGTAAAACTCATTCATTCCCTCCCCACATCCTATATTAGCAGTGTCTTGAATACTATATGTGTTAATTAAATTTCTGTTGAGTGAAGAAACGGGATGATACCAGATACCAAATAAATTGCTTAATGACTGTTATATCACTGTAGATCATATGTTTCCTTATATCACTCACCATGCCATACACAGTAGGAACTTAGTATTTCTTGAAACTGTTGAAAAGTTCTTAAATTCCTGTACCAAATGAGAACTTGCACAGAGTAGAAGAGAATATTGGCTGTTCCATAAAACTTCTATTAAGACCACCTTCATGCAGAATCAACATTGCACAGGGTAAGGAGCTCAAAACAAATCTGGAAGTAGACTCCTCACCCTGATAGTCTCCCTATATCCCATCTGATAAAACTTTAGTAGTAGTAGTAGTAGTAATAATAATAATAATAATAATAATAATATCAACAAATATAATTCTAGCAGTTACCAGAAGTTCAGTATCTCCTATTTTCCCAATACTTAGCATTCTTTATCTTGTTTAATACATATTACAACCCTATGAGGCAAGTATTTTTTATTTCCAATTTACAGATAAGGAAAATCACTTTCAGAGAGGTTAAATTATTTACTGAAGGTCACACAGCTAGTAACTGGCATATCTGGGATTCAGACCAGACCCTTGAATTAGAAAAACTGTGCCTTTTCTACTAATATACTATGTCTCTTGACAGACTCACAGGATTCTTATTTCTATGCTACATCTTACTTCTCAAATACAATTTCTGAAAACAAAAAATTTTGTTAATTTTCCTAATTTGAAGACTGTGTGGTTGTACAGTACTTAAGAGCCCAAATGCTGGAATCAGAACTGGGTTTGAATAGTAGTTCCATCACTTAATAAGATACATACCCTTAGACAAGCTACTTATCTTCTCTGCGATTCAATTTCCTCAGGTGCCAAAAGAGAGAAAAACTAGTACCTCATAGCACTATTGTGAGGGAAAATGAGACAATGCATATAAAAGACCTCAGACATAATAAATACTGAACAAATAAATACTAATAAATACATAATAAATACTAAGCAAAAGGTACTTATCTTTGTTACCCCAAAAATAGACCTGCTTATTTGTCATAATTATACCAAGTGTTGATAACCTCTCTACATTTTTCTGATAGAAAGGATATGAAAGAGTTCTGGTAACTATCAATTCTTATAAGCCCATGGCAAAAGAAAATATAATCAATTCTGCTGAATGGGAAAATGGAGACACTGCTGATATGAGGCTTCTCCAGAAGGTAGGAGAACAGAGGCCACTATTTAATCAGCCCCCATGCTATAGTCCACAAAATAGTTCGTGGATTGCCAGTCCTTAAGTCTAGACTCCAAACTATACCCAGCTCCAGTACACAGGAGAAGGTTTGCTTCAGGAGTGCTTGGGGTTTTCTCTACCCCAAATTAAAATTCACATTAAGACAGGGTCTCTGATTCCTCCAGACACAAATTCAGGTTTTCTCTTCACTGAAGGGAAGATTAAAACATTTCCTTGGAATAAGAAAAGTAATTTCTTGGGACTTGATGATGATGGTGAATCCCCAGTTGGCTTACAAAACCAAAGTTCACGGAAAAAGCACAAATTGCACCATGGTGCCAAAAGAATCTGTTCACCGACCTTAATTTATCTGTAGCATGGGTGCACACACTCTATTGGATCATTCTTTACATTCCCCCTGTTATCCAAAGTCCCAAATCAAGAGATATTTTAAATACTGACATTCTTCAATGTAAGATTGCCTGACTAGATTTCTAGGAAGGAATTGTAAAATCTATGTATATGATTTAAATTTCAACATGACCCAATGGGACACATTTGAGTTCAGAGAACTGCTTAACCTGTCTGAGAAACTGTAATTTCAAACATGTTATTTCCCATTTGGGGGCATTGGACTGTATGCTAGACATTGAAGTGTTGGCTAGATACTTTTCCAGAGGCCCTTTCAGCTCCAAAAGTTTCTGTTCTAAGATATTGGAGAGTTGCATTCTGTAAAGTGTCTGCACAAACTATAAGGCACGTGGTGTTTAAGAGAGTAACAACTAGCTTTCATTGTTCACAATGTTCCTTCTTGCTTTGTGGTGGTAAAACATGTTTTCATGGTTAACTGTATTGACATGGAAGAAGGCCACAAGGCCCCATGTTTCAACATTTTCACAAAAACCTTTAATTTTTCTCTATATAATTACTTAATAAACTCACAGTTGCATGAACAATTAATCATCTGTTTATCATTTGTACCTTGTCACATATACTAATTGAAAGAAGAGCAATGACTGTGAATTGGATTTAGTTTTAACAAGTCACATAGACTATGATCAGAGTGGGAATTACAGGTCATACTCCAAAATATAGTCATTGCTCCTACCTCTAATTATGATGCAAGCTTTCAGAAATAACTGCTTGATTTTCTCTATGTGCCAAATACTATAATTGCTTTAAATAAGTAATTTCTTTCCTCCAAAGTGTTGATTACTTTTTAAAAATCACCCTTACCCATATACTTGGGGAGAAATGCCAAATTGCAGCTTATGTATTTAAAACCCTATGGTGGAGGGTGCCTGGGTGGCTCAGTGGGTTGCCTCTGCCTTCAGCTCAGGTCATGATCTCAGGGTCCTGGGATCGAGGCCCACATTGGGCTCTCTGCTCAGCAGGGAGCCTACTTCCTCCTCTCTCTGCCTGCCTCTCTGCCTACTTGTGATCTCTCTCGGTCAAATAAATAAATAAAACCCTATGGTGGAAATTTTGACAAATAAAATTAAAGTCAATTTTATTGGTCACTTGACCAATAAATTCAGTCATTATGGTATAAAGGAAGCAATGGAGAACATGAAGCAGGAAGAAATAAAAAACATACACTATATGAGAGAATCAGGATAAAAAAGATCTTTACAGTCAGAAACATTGAGTAAAATCTAATATGAGAGAATATAATGTAAAATGTTACACATGAGTACAAAGAAGGAACTGTACAAGAGCAGGATCAAAGAAGGCTTGGCTTAGTAGATGTGTGTGTGTGTGTGTGTGTGTGTGTGTGTGTGTGTATCATTACTAAGTGTATATATATGTATGTGTGTATGTATGTGTATATATGTATATTGGTATATATATATAGGTATATATACATACCTTATGTTTCAGTGGCTGTAAAATAAATATGGTTCATCAAGATGTACCCATAAAAATGAATGGGATCTTAGTCTGCATTGAGAAGAGTTTCCATAGTGAAACTCTATTGTTCAATTCTGGAATCTAGTTTGACACATATATACACATAGTGTGAGGAAACTTGAAAGCTCACTGTGACCTGGTTCTTCCTAGATGTGCAATGGTATATGTAGTTGTGTAATGTTATGTTCCTAGTTGTGTAACATTATCTTTTGTTAGTGTATCTTCATAACACTCTAACCAAGACCCTTCTCTCCAACAATGCTGACCCAGTAACAATTGCCCCCAAATGTTCCTAGTTTCCCACACTTCCAACCCTATTTTGTTTCTCAGCTAAAACACATTGACAGTTTTGTAGACATTTTCTAACATTCTTCACCCCACCTCAGGTTGTGGCTTGTTTTTGTCAGCACCCTATGCTTACCTCGTTCACAGCACTTACTACATAGATACTAACTTTTTTTTTGTATCCATACCTAGAACTGTTTGAGGGAAGGCATTAGATCTTATTTATCTTAATATCCTTAACATCTAGCACAGTGCCTGATGCATAGCAAGTGCAGAGCAAAGTACTTTTTTAAAAATAAAAATTATAAATGAATATATGAAGGAAATTTAATGCTTTGCCTGAGGAATGGAAGAGGTTGAAACAAAGCAGTTATCTTCATATTTCAAGGTTGTCATGGGGAAAAAAATGAACTTGTTTTCTTCAGGCTCAGAGAGCAAAACAAGAACTAATATGTAGAAGTTATAAAGAGATATGAAGCTTTCACTTCTATGGAAGTATTTTCCAACAAAAATGGGAAGTTTCCTTATATTATAGTGATCAAAGATTGAACTATATAAGTACATGGGTGAGTGTGTTAAATCATTATATATATACAGTTACAATTTAAGCTTCTATGACTCTAAGTTTTTAGAGCTCTATAGTAAGGATTGAATCAATTGTGTTCTAGTTCTGATTCTGTGACTTACTAGCTGGATAATCTTGTTAAGATATTAGACCTCAGAGATGGAGGAAGATGGCGGAAGGCTGGGTGACCCATTTAAGGGCATTCTCTGAAGTGAGCTCAATTCCTGCAAAAAACACTACAAGAACATTGTGAGCACCCATGAAATCAGCCTGAAATGTAATATTTCACACTTCTGGATCACTATGGGAGACGAAAAGCATCAGCAAAGAGGTAGAGTGGAGTGGGACCAATTGGAGGGATATCCAAAGACAAGGGGCGCAGGGGAGGAAGCCCACAGAGGCAACCCATTGGAAAGCAATACCCCAGCATGAAAGTGCTCTATGTTTGGGGAACAACAGCATATTACCGTCTGATTCAAAGCAAATAAAAATGGTGTGCCTGAGGGGGCAGCTGGGGAAATGGGGATATAGATCTGTGGAGAGAAAGTGTGCCCCAGTGCCCCGAGGGAATGTGGTGGAGCAGAGTCTATTTTTTGACTGCTCCCCCCCCCCCTTTTTTTTCTTTTTCTTTCCTCCGCTGTTTTTCTCTGCCGCTTCTCTCCACCCGTAGGCCAGGCATGGACCCCCCAGGGAAGGCTATTTTGCAGACTTCAGCATGACCTGCAGGGCCGCAGGACCTCAGTCCTTCCTGTGTGAGGGTGCTCCACTGACTTCCTGGGCACAGACAAGGTCGCACGACCCAAAATCAGTTGCGGTTTCCATTGCGCGGGAGTGAAACAAAAAGTGGCGGCTTCAGACAGAATCAAACCAGCGTCTGCGGCTGTGCCCGGCTGTGACAGGTGGCCAAGGGAGAAGATACAGGGAGAGGCTGTGCCCCCCCATTGTCCAGATGGTTGCTAATTAGGTGCTCTTTCTGGGAGGAGGTCTGGGCGCAGACACCTTGCTCTGACCTGACTTCCTGAACAGCTGCAAAAAGCCACAAAAGAACAAACCCTCCAGAGAACTAAAGCCTGACAACCTGGTTGCTATGGAGCCTAGCCCCTAGGAAGGGGGTGGGGCGCGATTCTGGACAAGTTTTTTTTCTTCCTTCCTTTCTCCCCTTCTCTTTTTTCTTTCTTCTTCCTTTTCAGTGGTGAATTCTGACTGCTCCAAAACCTTCCAGCGACCAATTCACCTGGATACTGGCTGATATATTTATCTATACACCCCCTTAACCACTCCTCACCACAATGACTCAGAGGAGGAACAACCAACAGAAAAAGAACCCTGAGACTGCAACCCCAGTCACAGAATTACTGGAAATGAACTTAAACAATATGACAGAAATCGAATTCAGGCAAGCAATTGTCCAAGCAATGGCTAATTTGGAAAAGAACATTAGTCTCAAAATGGAAGCCCTAATAACAGAAGTGAAAGCTGAGGTTAAAAAGGCTATTAGTGACATGCAATCTAATTTAAATATGCTAACAGCTGCAGTAAGTGAAGCTTGAAGATTATAATAGTGATTTAGAAGACAGATGGATTAAGAAGGAGGAACAAGAGAAGTCTTGGAGCAAACAGCCAAAATCGCATGAAAACAGAATAAGGGAAATAAATGATGCCATGAAATGCTCCAATATCAGAATTATTGGAATCCCCAAAAGAGTTGAGAGAGAGAGAAGCCTAGAAGATATAGTTAACAAATCATGGATAAAAATTTTCCTAATCTGGGGAATGAAACTAATGTTCATGTCCTAGAGGCAGAGAGGACACCCCCTGAGGTCAATAAGGCCAGAAACACCTCCAGGCACGTAACTGTGAAATCCGTGAATCATAAAACCAAGGAATATGTCTTAAGGGCAGTGAGGGGGAAGCGAGCCCTTACGTATAGAGGGGGGACCATCAGAATAATGTCAGACCTTTCCACAGAAACCTGGCAAGCCAGAAAGGGATGGCAAGACATATTCAGGAAATTACATGACAAAAATATGCAACCAAGGATATTGAACCCAGCAAGGTTGACTTTCAGAATGGAAGGAGAAATAAAGAGCTTCCAGGATCGTCAAGGTCTAAAAGATTATGCAGCCACCAAGCCAGCACTACAAGAAATGCTAAGAGGGGTTCTATAGAGGAGAAACAAACCGAAGAGTAACACAGAACAGAAATTCACAGAGGTAATCTATAGAAACATGAACTTCACAGGCAACATGATGTCAATACAAACGTATCTATCAATAATCACTCTCAATGTGAATGGCCTAAATGCTCCAATAAAAAGGCACAGAGTTGCAGACTGGATAAGACAACAGGACCCGTCCATATGCTATTTTCAAGAGACACATTTTGAATCTAAAGACACTTCCACATTGAAAGTGAGGGGATGGAGGACCATATTTCATGACAATGGACCTCAAAAGAAACCCAGGGTAGCGATTCTCATATCAGACAAATTGGATTTTAACCTAAATACTGTAGTCAGAGACACAGAAGGGCACTGCATCATTCTCAAAGGATCTATACACCAAGAAGATCTAACAATTGTAAATATTTATGCCCCCAACATGGGAGCAGCCAACTACATAAGCCAACTGTAAAGCAAAGAGTCATATTGATACAAACACATTAATTGTAGGAGATCTTAACATACGACTGTCAGCAATGCACAGATCATCTAAAGAAAAAAATCAACAAAGAAACAAGAGCCTTGAATGACACATTGGACCAGATGGATCTCATAGATATATTCAGAACATTCCACCCTAAAACAGCAGAATACTCATTCTTCTCAAGTGCACATGGAACTTTCTCCAGAATAGACCACATACTAGGTCACAAATCAGGGCTCAACTGATACCAGAAGATTGAGATTATTCCCTGCATATTCTCTGACCACAATGCCTTGAAACTGGAACTCAACCACAACAAAAAGTTCAGAAGAAAATCAAACACTTAGAAGCTAAAGACGATCATGCTTAAGAATCTTTGGATCAACCAGGAAATCAAAGAAGAACTGAAACCCTTCATGGATACCAATGAGAATGAAGACACATCAATCCAAAACCTATGGGATACAGCAAAGGCAGTCCTAAGGGGAAAATACATAGCCATCCAAGCCTCACTCAAAAAAATTGAAAAATCCCGAATACACCAACTCTTATTACACCTTAAAGAACTGGAAAATCAACAACAAATTAAACCAACCCCCCCCACAAGACAGGAAATAATTAGGATTAGAGAAGATATGAATGAATCAGAAACTAAAGCTACAGTAGAACACATCAACGAAACTAGAAGCTGGTTCTTTGAAAGAATCAATAAGATCGATCAACCATTGCCCAATAATCCAAAAGAAAATGGAGAAGACTCAAATTAATAAAATTATGAATGAAAGGGGAGAGATCAGGACTAACACCAAGGAAATAAAAACAATCATCAGAAATTACTATCAACAATTATATGCCAATAAGTTTAACAGCCTAGAGTATATGGATGCATTCCTGGAAACCTATAAACTTCCAAGACTAAAACAGGAAGACATTGACAATCTGAATAGACCTATATATAGTAATGACATAGAAACAGTGATCAAAAACCTCCCCAAAAACAAGAGTACAGGACCTGACGGATTCCCTGGGGAATTCTACCAAACATTCAAAGGAGTAATAGCACCTATTCTCCTGAAGATCGTTCAAAAAATAGAAACGGAAGGAAAACTTCCAGACTCTTTCTATGAAGCCAGTTTTACTTTAATCCCCTAACCAGACAAAGACCCCATCAAAAAGAATTTCAGACCAATATCTCTGATGAATAGGATGCCAATATTCTCAACAAGATCCTTGATAACAGGATCAAACAATACATTAAAAAGATTGTCCACCATGAACAGGGGAAATTTATCCCAGGGATGCAAGGGTGGTTCACCACTCGCAAATCAAACGTGATAGAACAAATAAATAAGAGAAGAGAGAAGAACCACATGGTATTCTCAATTGACGCAGAAAAGGCATTTGACAAAATACAACATCCGTTCCTGAGTAAAACGTTTTAACGTATAGGGATAGAGGGAACATTCCTCAACTTCATAAAATCCATCTATGAAAATTCCACAGCAAATATCATTAATGGGGAACAACTGATAGCCTTCCCTCTGAGATCAGGAACAAGGCAAGGATGCCCACTCTCAACACTACTGTTCAACATAGTATTAGAAGTCCTAGCAACAGCAATCAGACAACAGAAAGAAATAAAAGATATTCAAGTTGGCAAAGAAGAAGTCAAACTCTCTCTCTTTGCAGATGACATGATACTCTATGCGGAAAACCCAAAAGACTCTACTCCCAAACTACTAGAACTCATAAAACAATTCGGTAATGTGGCAGGATACAAAATCAGTGCACAGAAATCAGTTGCATTCTTATACATTAACAATGAAAAAATAGAAAGGGAAATCAGAGAATCGATTCCATTTACTATAGCACCAAATACCATAAGATACTTAGGAATAAACCTAACCAAAGAAGTCAATGATCTGTACTCGAGGAATGACAGAACACTCATGAAAGAAATTGAAGAAGACACAAAAAGATGGAAGAGCATTCCATGCTCATGGATCGGAAGAATAAACATTGTCAAAATGTCTATACTGCCCAGAGCAATCTATATTTTCAATTCCATTCTGATCAAAATTCCACCAACATTCTTCAAAGCATTGGAACAAACAATCCTAAAATTTATATGGAACAAAAAAAACCCTCAAATATCTAAGGAATTGCTGAAGAAGAAAAACAAAGCTGGGGGCATCTCATTACCTGACTTCAGGTTTTATTACAAAGCTATGATTACCAAGACAGCATGGTACTGGCACAAAAACAGAGAAATAGACCAATGGAACAAAGTAGAAAGTCCAGATATGGACCCACAAATCTATGGTCAAATCATCTTTGACAAAGCAGGAAAAAATATCCAGTGGAAAAAAATACAGTCTCTTCAATAAATGGTGCTGGGAAAATTGGAGAGCTACGTATAGAAGAATGAAATTAGACCATTCTCTTACACCACACACAAAGGCAAACTTGAAATGGATAAAAGACCTCAATGTGAAGCAGGAATCCATCAAAATCCTGGAAAAGAACATAGGCAGTAACCTCTTTGACATCGGCCACAGCAACTTCTTTCAAGACACATCTCCAAAGGCAAAGGAGACAAAAGCGAAAATGAACTTCTGGGACTACATCAAAATAAAAAGCTTCTGCACAGCAAAGGAAACAGTCAAAAAAACAAAGAGACAACCTGCAGAATGGGAGAAGGTATTTGCAAATGACAGTACAGACAAAGGGCTGGTATCCAAGATCTATAAAGAACTACTCAAACTCAACATCCAAAAAGAAGATGAACACATCAAAAAATGGGCAAGAGACATGAAGAGGCACTTCTCCACAGAAGATATACAAATGGCTAACAGACACATGAAAAAATGTTCAGCGTCACTAGCTATCAGGGAAATTCAAATCAAAACCACACTGAGATACCACCTTACACCAGTCAGAATGGC
>PITA01010815.1:0-69948 GCA_004023965.1 Spilogale gracilis | reverse complement strand
GGCAGGAATCCATCAAAATCCTGGAAGAGAACATAGGCAGTAACCTCTTTGACATCGGCCACAGCAACTTCTTTCAAGACACGTCTCCAAAGGCAAAGGAGACAAAAGCGAAAATAAACTTCTGGGACTTCATCAAAATAAAAAGCTTCTGTACAGCAAAGGAAACAATCAACAAAACAAAGAGGCAACCCACAGAATGGGAGAAGATATTTGCAAATGACACTACAGACAAAGGACTGGTATCCAAGATCTATAAAGAACTACTCAAACTCAACACCCAAAAAGAAGATGAACACATAAAAAAATGGGCAAGAGACATGAAGAGGCACTTCTCCATAGAAGATATACAAACGGCCAACAGACACATGAAAAAATGTTCAGCATCACTAGCTATCACGGAAGTTCAAATCAAAACCACACTGAGATACCACCTTACACCAGTCAGAATGGCCAAAATTAACAAGTCAGGAAACAACAAGTGTTGGAGAGGCTGCGGAGAAAGGGGAACCCTCTTACATTGTTGGTGGGAATGTAAACTGGTGCAACCGCTTTGGAAAACAGTGTGGAGATTCCTTAAAAAAATTAAAAATAGAGCTACCCTATGACCCTGCAATTGCACTACTGGGCATTTACCCCAAAGATACGGATGTAGTGAAAAGAAGAGCCATATATACACCAATGTTCATCGCAGCAATGGCCATAATCACCAAACTGTGGAAAGAGCCAAGCTGCCCTTCAAGAGAGTAATGGATAAAGAAGATGCTGTACATATATACAATGGAATACTATGCCTCTATCAGAAAGGATGAATATCCAACTTTTGTAGCAACATGGACTGGTTTGGAAGAGATTATGCTGAGTGAAATAAGCCAAATAGAGAAAGTCAAGTATCACATGGTTTCACTTACTTGCGGTGCATGAGGGGTAACCTGGAGGACAGTGGGAGAAAGAAAATAAATGGGAAGTAGGGTAATCCAGGGAGAAAAATGAAACAGAAGAGACTTTGGACACAGAAACCAACTGAGGGACTTGGAGGGATGGGGGTGGAGGGATGGGAGAGGCTGGTGGTGGGTACTGGGGGCACCTATTGCATGGAGCACTGGGTGTGGGGAATGGGGAATGAATCTTGGAACACTGGAAAAAAATTTAAGTAACAATAAAAAAATAAAAAATAAATGGGCAAGAGACATGAAGAGGCACTTCTCCATAGAAGATATATAAATGGCTAACAGACACATGAAAAAATGTTCAGTGTCACTAGCCTTTAGGGAAATTCCAATCAAAACCACACTGAGATACCACCTTACACCAGTCAGAATGGCCAAAATTAAGAAGTCAGGAAACAACAAGTGTTGGAGAGGCTGCGGAGAAAGGGGAACTTTCTTACACTGTTGGTGGGAATGTAAGCTGGTGCAGCTGCTTTGTAAAACAGTGTGGAGATTCCTTAAAAAATTAAGAATAGAACTGCCCTATGACCCTGCAATTGCACTACTGGGCATTTACCCCAAAGATACAGATTTAGTGAAAAGAAGGGCCATATGTATCCCAATGTTCATAGCAGCAATGGCCACAGTAGCCAAACTGTGGACAGAGCCAAGCTGCCCTTCATAGGTAAATGAATAAAGAAGATGTGGTACATATATATGGAATACTATGCCTCCATCAGAAAGGATGAATATCCAACTTTTGTAGCAACATGGACTGGTTTGGAAGAGATTATGCTGAGTGAAATAAGCTAATTAGAAAAAGTCAAGTATCACATGGTTTCACTTACTTGTGGTGCATAGGGGTAATATAGAGGACATAGAGGACAGTAGGAGAAGGAAAGGAAATGGGAAGTAGGGTAATTAAAGGAGAGAAACGAAACAACAGAGACTTTGGGCACAGAAACAAACTGAGGGACTTGGAGGGAGGGGTTTAGGGGATGGGAGAGCCTGGTGGTGGGTACTGAGGGCACCTATTTCTTGGAGCACTGGGTGTGGGGCATGGGCAATGAATCTCAGAACACTAAAAAATAAATTTAAAGTAAAAAAAATGAAGTCTTGCAATTTGCAACAACGTGGATGGAACTAAAGTGTGTTTTGCTAAGTGAAATATATAAGTCAGAGAAAGACAATTATGATCTTGCTGATATGTGGAATTTAAGAAACAAAACAGAGGATCATAGTAGAAATGAAGAAAAAAGACTAATGCAATGAGAGAGAGAGACAACCATAAGAGACTCTTAAGCATAGGAAACAAACTAAGGGTTGTTGGAGGGGAGGGCGGTGGGGGGATGGGGTAACTAGGTAATAGACATTAAGAAGGGTACATGGTGTGAGGAGCCCTGGGTATTACATAAAACTGATGAATCAGTGACCTGTACTTCTGAAACCAATATATATTATATGTTAATTGAATTTAAATATAAAAAATAAAATAAATGTAGCTTGATCATGGTTCCAACATCTGATGATAGAAGGAAACAGCTGATTGCTCAAGAGTCAAAGAATAAGATGGAAAAGGATTCAGAAATTTCTTCATTAATATCTCACAGGAGGAGATACTCTTTTATTATATAGCAAAGATAAAAGTATTATGCAACATAAGCAATCATGGGAATGAGAGGGACTATGTTGAATGCCTAACATATGACAAGTACAACACATACATTGTCGTATTTAATCCTCAGAATGATCCTGTAGCATGGCAACAGTTACTCTCATTTTACAGATAAGGAAACTAAGGTGCATAGAAATTTGTTTGCTTCCCTGAGATCATACAGGTAGTGAATGGCAGGGCTAGAGTTCGAAACTAGGTCTTTCTCATTTCAATGTCTCTACTCCAGCTGTGTTGCTTCCATAAGGAATTCACTAACATATCACTATGGGAGAGAGTTGTCAACTAAGTTTTGGGTATCGAATAGCTACCAGGTGCCAAATAAAGCCGTGCCAAATCAAGTGGGCTCTCAAAATACACAGCCTGATAGAAAGTAACCAACTCCTCAACTACCTAAAAATTAGAAAATACCTGAATAACCCCTGGATCATTAACTGGGCTACATTAATGTACTTGAGTGAACACACAAATGAATAATAAAAGGCCCTAGAATAAGTGGTCCTTTAATGGAAATGAATGGAATCCCATTAACTACTTGAGAATCCTATGAACAGTAAGAACTTCCTCCCTAGAAAAATAGCCCTATCTGATAAAACATTTTAGCGAAGAATTTCAGTGGCTTTTTAGTATCCCTGAAGCCCATTGTGATAGACTACAGCATTGTTCCTAATCCTTCTCCTTTCCTGATATTCATGTCCTTTGCCATAGGACTTTGTGGCTCTTCCCACTAGAGGCAGAGAACATTCTTTGATCCACTGATGTTGGCCTAAGCCAACAATTTGCTTTGGCCAACATAAATGACATAATGCTGGTTTCAACCTTAGTCTTTAAGAATCATTGTAAATTTCTGCTCATCCCTCTTGCATATCTGCCATTACCGGGAGAATAAAATGCTCCAGGTAGCTTTTTAATCCAAGAAAGATGAGACATAAAAAGTAGATCTGGGCTCAACCTGTAACTTGAAGCACAGCCCAGCTAAGTCCAGCCTAGATCACCCAACCTCCAGCTGACTTGCAAACGTATAAATGAGAATAAATGATTGTTGCTTTTGAGCCAGTGAGTTTTGGGGCATTTTTTAAAATGCAGCATTATGACAGCTGCATTAAATTTGACTGTTATGCCCATTCACAGAACTTCTCCCCCTCAAGAGTCTATATGCTAAGATCCTCTGCTCTAGAATGTTTTATTATATAAGTCCAGTGTGCTTCTTTATACTGTACACATATTTTTTAAAATTAGTGTCTGAATTCAATTTTACATAAATCAAATTCTATGTTTCCCACCAACTTATATTATAATGTTTGAGGTGTTTAATCTTCCTTTTAGTGATCATCCATCACCTGGCAGCAATTTCTAACATGTTAGCTATTTGTCTCCCCTTCAGTTTTTTCTGATGAGTTTCTCAATTGATCAATATATATTTAAAAGTACAAGGGAAGAACCTCTTTAAAGGAACCCAGCAGGGAATCCATTTGTAAGTTGAAGAATCCTTCTCTAATCCAAAGAAACTTATTCTTATTTATCTCTTTGGTAAGCTTAAATTTTTGACACCTGGGTCTCTGAAAGCAAGGTACCTAAATTACTAAGGCTACCTCTAAGCAAAGTGCAGTATTTATCTTGATGTAAAATAAATAATACTATCCACTATATTTTGGTTGCTGAAAATTTTGTGTGATACTTCTATTTCATTCCAGGTAAACAGTGTTTATATGAATATTACTGCAACAGAATTCAATGTATATGACTGAGAAATCTCCATATCTGGTTTACATATCTTTCTAGGAAAAAAGAAAACCAAATGGATGAGGTAGGGTTTGGCAGAGTCCATTGTCCTTAGATGCCTGGATAATATTTATGGAATTTAATTGGCAGAAATTGAAATGGATTCTAATCCCAGCTCTGTCACCTACTAACTGTGTGACTTTGGGCAAATTACTTAGCCTCTCTAGGCCTCTGGAAAGTAGGAGGATGGAGCTCCTCCAGGGGAAAAACATTTTATTTATTTTTCTATTTCCAGTCACCCAATAAATACAGAAGAAAATTCAGGATGAAGGAAGACAGAGAGATAGGTAAGAAGAGAAATTTAGGCAGACACAGACACAAACTGATCTGTTCCTATTTTTTCCAATTCTACGCTGGCCCATAGCTACTATCAGGTGAAAAATCTAAAGATAAAGAACCAATCATTACATCTACAGCTGAATCTAATCATGGTATTTTTTTATTATTATTTATTTGACAGAGAGAAACACAGCCAGAGAGGGAACACAAGCAGGGGGAATGAGAGCGGGAGAAGCAGGCTTCCCGCCAAGCAGGAAGCCGGATGCGGGACTCCATCCCGGGTCTCCAGGATCATGACCTGAGCCGAAGGCAGTGGCTTAACCAACTGAGCCACCCAGGCGCCCCTAATCATGGTATCTTTAAAAGGCTATGCTATCTTAAAATTGTGTCTACCAACTGAATACTTCTTTTTGCCATTCTTCATGATTTTTTTTTTGAGTCTGGTTATTTAAAAAGCAGCATTTCAGTCCAGTATACCCAGATTTCCTTATTTTCCACACAATAGAATTTTTTGAGTTTACTTTGTTTTCAAGGAAAACAGCAATCCCCAGCATTTTACAATGGTGGCAACAATTAGGCAGTTTGGGTGATTACCAGACATTAATAGGGTCATCTGGGAATTCTGAGTTATAGTCAATGTGGCAAATAGAAGATGTAACAAGCACAAATTCTGCCCTATAGAGATGCTTATGATTTACTTAAGGCATTCCTGATATGCTATTGAGTTCTCTAACTATAAATTAATGTATTGGATAGCTAATATTCCTTATTTTGAGTAAAGTTAAGAGAATTTGAAACCACATACAATCATATAAAGTAGGAGAATAATTTTATAAAGCACAAAAACTGAATCATAATGAATTTTCAGTTTGCAGGCCATTATGTCTACACATGCAATTATAACCAAATATGTTAGATATTTTAAAGAAAACTAAGCTTTTTTTAAAAAGTGAGCCAAGTCCTAGGAGGTTAAATGTGTAGAGTCATATAGGACAGAGAGCTAACAATTGCACATAGCCTCTATTATCTCATTTGGTTTAATTAACAACGAGAAGTAGTAATTATTTTCCCCATTTTATAGGTAAAGAAAATTTTAAGTACCGTGCTCAAGATTATAAAGCTAGTGATTGGCAGAAAGAGGGATGATCCCAGATCTGACTAGTATCATCACACTGTGCCGCAGAAGCATGACCATGAAGAAAAGCTTCCAGAGATTAAAGAACTGTTGAATGTACAGAATTGTTGAATCAACATTTGTATACTTGAAACTAACATAACATTGTATTTCAAATATACTTCAATTAAAAAAACTGCTGAAAAGAGGCACCTGGGTAGCTCAGTCGTTAAGCGTCTACCTTCGGCTCAGGTCATGATCCTGGAGGTCGGGGATCAAGCCCTGCATTGGGCTCCTTGCTACGCGGGAAACCTGCTTCTCCCTCTCTCATTCCCTCTGCTTGTGTTCCCCCTCTAGCTGTGTTTCTGTCAAATAAATAAAATCTTTAAAAAAAATGTTGAGGGTGCCTGGGTGGCTCAGTGGGTTAAAGCCTCTGCTTTCAACTCAGGTCATGATCTCAGGGCCCTGGGATCCAGGCCCGCATCTGGCTCTCTGCTCAGCAGGGAGCCGGCTTCCTCCTCTCTCTCTGCCTGCCTCTCTGCCTACTTGTGATCTCTTTCTCTCTGTCAAATAAATAAATAAATACATCTTTTAAAAAAACTGTTAAAAAATGCATTACTTTATTTTATCCCACATACCAAACATATGTGTTGTTGATAACCAAAAACGATGTTTAAATAATGATAAAAAGAGTTCTTTCAATAAGTATAAAATACAAATTCTAGGTAATAACAAACCCTTGTGACATACTTTTATGGGTACTGTCTTTTCTTTCCTAGTGATAGATTAAAATAGCGATGTGTCATAAATCAATGAAATCTTAGATGTGATGAAATACAGCTATAATTTGAACCTAACAGATAAGGAAAATGAGGTTTGGGTGATTGTGTCTTTTTCACTTGAGAACTTAGATAATCAAGTTCACTTAGAATTGGAATTAAATTATGTATTAAGCCTCTAACTAAATTTTTTACCTAAAAATATAGTAGCTTTGTGATCACTACTTTAGGTGGGCTTTCCCACAGTTCTGATCTCTAGAGAAGCAAGGGGCCATTACCAACATAGAGGCCTAGAAAATAAGTGCTGGGGTGCCTGGGTGGCTCAGTGAGTTAAGCGTCTGCCTTGGCTTAGGTCATGATTCTGGAATCCCAGGATTGAGCTCCACACTGGATCAGGCTCCCTGATCAGCAGGGAGTCTGCTGCTCTCTTTCTGTGCATCTCTCTGCTTGTGTTCTCTCTCTCAAATAAATAAATGTTTTTAAAAAAAGAATAGAAAAGAAATGCTAAGAGCAGGCAGATGATAAGAGATCAATTTCAGCTGGGGAGTAGTTGCTTTAATATTCATAGATGCAGTATAACATAAGCTGAAACATCTTGTTGAGGGTAGATATTAGGAGATTGGAATAAGTTCTGAGGAGAAAGGACATTCTAGGCAGAGAAATTATCTACACAAGGAATTAACATTAGTTATTCAGTGAGCAGAGAGAATACCATTCAAACCAGAGAAAGATTGTAAAGGTAAAGAAGAAAACTACAGGAGCATATAATTATGTATTGCAGAAATTATTAGACACATCACCTACAGATTCACTCAGGATCTGAACTGGGTAAGTTTTACTCAGAGCACAGAAAGAACCAGGTGGAATCAAAGAGAGACTAACTTTTGTATTTCTATTCACATACTTAATTTAAAATCCAGAGGTTAGTTTCATTTTTCAATGAATCATGCCCTAAGGGAAAATAACTCTTTGAAGCAAAATAATATTTATAATTAATATTCAAAATAAAAATGTTATTGAGACTCTAGCATATATGTCACTAAATTGAAAGACATAGGAAAATGTATTCAGGAGCAATAAAATTCAAGTTAAGTAAATAGCATTAAAGCTTATAACAAAATTACAGACAAGCAATTCAAGCTCTCTCAAGGGCCTTACATACTTCAAGAAAAACAACTTCCAATTATCATAAAAAGACCTCTCCAATTTTCACAGTTCATCTATAATAGGCTGATTGCAAATATAAAACGTATGGCTCAGGTAGTGCCATATAGTCCGCCATATCTCCTGTGTAATGACAAGCAATTGGAATAGCATTACTACTACTTAAGCTATTTAATTCAGATTGCTTGGCATTTATGCTGATAATCCTGCTGGAGGGAAAAAATAAAAAAAACATTTGTAATAAACAAGTATTTTCTTACTATTAATCTTTCCTCACATAAAAACAATTCATCAAAAAGGGATCAACAGCAGAAAAAGAAACAAAATGATTCTTTGACTACAGTGGTAATAGAAAAGTATCATTTTCTTAAATGTATTTCCTACAATTATCATCAATGGGGAGCCTGCAGGGAAAAATAAAAAGAATGAAAGAAAATATCTGGCTCAGAGATTAAAATAGAGAATCTAAGAAAAGGTTTATAAGATGTCTGACCATTAAGAGCCTTCATGGAGGGAAAAATCAATTTTAAAATTTCATTATATAGTGTCATTATGCAAAATTGGCAGAGAATAGGAGTCCTGACTACACATCCAGTTTGTTAAGAGTTAAGCAAAGTGACAATTTTTCTGTCTAGACAAGGAGGTAACAATGCAGGCTGATGTGGGACAGGTCTGGCATTTTTTGGAGCAAACTTGAAATTTTACAGGTATGTATGTGTCTTCAAGGGGCCCAGTGGCCTCCTTACCAACATACTATTTTGTCTCTTGGGACCCTTCTTACTTGTTCTTTCATTTATTTACACACCTGCTTATTTATTGATTGTCTACTATATGCTAGCCTCTGCTAGGTCTCATCCTTCAAGAACCTCAAATTCTAGTGGGGTAAACAGCAATATAAGTAAAGGAGAGATCACATCTACCTAGGAGATGGAGGTAAAGTGAACTGGAGGAAGTCAATATAATCTTCAAAGACAATGTGACCCCTGAGTTAAGTCTTGAAAGATGAGTGAGAGTTCTCCAGACAGACAAGAAGAATAAATGTCAAGGAGAGGAAATGACATAAATAAAATCCCAGAAAGATGACCTGTCATAGTGTTTTGGGGGAAATGCAGTTATACCTAATTAATAGATCTTGAGTTTACCCCCAAATCTTCATTTACCATGAAATATTCAATATAACCCAAATACCCTAATGGCTAGTAGTTCTCCATAAACTAATTTTAACTATATCCAAGTCATATCTATGCCGCATTGCATCAGATAATTTGATTTAATAAAGAGAATAAGAAACAGGATAAAATGCCTTCAACTTTTAATGTCCTGATCCTATGAGTTGAAGATCACTGGTCTCTGATAACCTTTCAATTTATGGTGAGGTTTTGGCTTTCTTTTCTATGAGTAGCATATCAGTGGTGAGAGTGGGCAGCTTCCTCACAGGACGTTTACTGGTTTATAAGGAAGACCTTCCCATAGAGTTTGAGGAATGCCTCCAAAAATCTAATTATAATACCTACTTCTTGTGAGCATACATTCAAAGCCTTATGGGCCACTGTTCCCTGAAGTTCCCTCTCCCTCTCTGGTTGGGGAAATGGAGCCATCACTTCCCCCTTCTCCCAATAGTTCTAGAGCCAGGGACAGGTAAATTGTGTATAGAACTTCAGAACAGTACCCTCTTAGCCAATGCTGTTTTCCAAGTCACTCTACAATTCATCGGTATACTCTAGGAGTTTTTTTTTTTTTTTTGGCCTAAAGAATACATGATTCACTCTTCAGTCAATATCATAAGACATCAAGCTAGCTAAAGATCTTTTTTAAAAATGTGTTCAAAACAATCTCATCTTGCTAATATAGTCTTTTGGAATAAAGTTTATCATTTCTAACTCTATGTCTTTTTACCTCACACATTGACACACTTTGAGAACGTGCTATAAAGCAATTTGGAAAATGGTTGTTGATTATATCCATCCATTGCCAAGCTCAGTCCTGATTTGTAGACAGGTTCCAGTGGTACAGTGGGTCTACAAAGACAGTCTAGTAGAGCTCAAACTAACTTACTCATGGGAGGCAACCCATAGTATGATATAACCAAAAAAAAGAAAGATAAAAGAAAAGAAAAAAAGAAAGAAAGAGAATGAAAAAGAAGAAAAAAAAAAGAAAGAAGAAAGAAAAGGAAGGAAGGAAGGAGAGAAAAAACAAAAGAAAGAAAGAAAGAAAGAAAGAAAGAAAGAAAGAAAGAAAGAAAGAAAGAAAGAAAGAAAGAAAGAAAAGATAGCCTTTTTTATATGGCCACTCCAGGTAAACTAATAAAAGGTTTATCATTACTTTATGGAACTCCTGCATTCTCTCAACCAGAGCTCTTCTCCTGCCAGCCTAAAAATAAATGCTTCTGCAGAGTATGACATATATTTTTTGGTCTTTGAGTTACTGTTTTTAATGCACTTGATCTATTATATGTGTGTTCACAGTAATGTTGTATCTCTTAGACATAAAGTTCCCAGAGGGCAGAGGTTCCTTCTCTGCTATTTCTTAATATAATTAATGCATCACAAAGCAGCATGAACAGCTAGGTGCTTAATCAATGCCTCAATGCTTCGGGATTAGTGTATAAATAGGGTGACCATGTAATGATCATTCATATTGGGGCACTTGTGAGAGTGAATTGAGACATTATTAATAATTATGCTGGGACAAAAGGCATAGACTAGGACTGTTCTGGGAAAATCATGGTGTTATTGTCATCCTTTTGATCCAAAAAAATGACTGCCCTTTGGAGATAGCCAGACTAATTTCTTAAAATCATCAATAGGACAGCATTTAGAGTCAGACATTACCTTCAAGTGGAGAAAAAGTATATCCTTTCAAAATGACTCAAAAATAATAAAATATGGTGTTTCCACTCATATATAAGGAATTCTCTTTAATTTTTCTTCAAAATCAGTTTAATTAGCATATAGTGTATTATTTGTATAAGAGGTAATTTAGTGATTCATCAGTTCTATATAACACCCAATGCTCATTCCATCATGTGTCCTCCTTAATGCCCTGCACCCAGTTACCATCTCCTCAACGTCCCCCGCAGAAACCCTGTTTGTTCCCTATAGTTAAGAGTCTTTCATGATTTGTCTCCCTCTCTGCTTTTATCTTATTTTATTTTTCCTTCCCTACCTCTATGTTCATCTGTTTTGTTTCTCAAATTCTACACATGACCTTCCACTTAATATTTGATTTGTTATCTGTTAGTATGACACCTCATTCCAGCTGTGATGGAAATGGGTACATCTAGCAATGGGAAAAAGGAAAAAACAGTGGAAAGTTCTTGCAATGGGCATCTATTCAGTTCTTTTCTGAAAGGCTGCCATTTAGAGTCATTAGTTCATTAAACATATTTGCACTTCCAAGAATGTAATTGTTTTTTCATAAATTAGCCATTTTAGGCCAAACATCCAAACTTTCATTTGCATTTATCAAAAGAGAAATCATGAATTAGCTTTTGCAAGAGAAGGTTAACTGGTTAAAAACAACGCCACAGACTTGTTATCTATTCTCTCTTTCTAATTTCTTGCCATATTTATGTTATCTGATTATCAAGTACTCTAGCACTTACACACTTGAAACTCTCTAGAAAAATCTCCCAAATAAAACCTTTTGCTGCAAACCAAGTTATAAAAGATAGATTTATCTGACAGTAAGTTGAGAATGAACACTTGGCATAAAGATGTATCTCAGACTCTAAAACCCTTTGTTTATTTTCTGTTTGTTCCCTTCCCTGCTGTTCTCATAGTATCAAGGCAACAACAGATCATAAGACTTTAATAAAAGTAATGGAAGGAAAATTTGGATTCTGAGTATAACCAATTAGTTTTGGCATTGGCTCTATAGACAAAAGGTAATATCTGAGGTAATTTTTCTATTATATTAATGTCATTTTGTTAAGGTCTTTTTAGTAACTGGATATAGATACATTAAACCCTCCCCTATTCATACCCTTCCAATCATGCAAGCACGAACATATGGAATAATCATTTTTTTCCCTTTTAGAAGTTTATAAAGGGTTGAGGGAAGGATGGAGAAGCACAATATTTTAAATAAAAATTTCAAATTAATTCAGGGCAAGAGCCCAAGCTTCTGCCAAAGCACATGAAAGGCAACACAGTAAAATATCAGCCCCAGAATTTCATTTTCCTGATTCTTATTTGAAATAAGGATTAGGAAGATTACACATTTTAAATCATTTTAAAATTCTCTTGCAGCTATGAATGCTAGCATACCTATACTTACTTGTCCCTTGTTGGGCATGCTATATGAGGTGTATGTGGCTCAGTGCAGTACTTATAGCATAAAATCAACCCAGCTATCTTAAGGAATCCCTTTTGTTTCATCAGATCTGTACCAATCTTTCCCACTTCTATCAATCCATCCTATTATCATTTTATTCTCTCCTAAGGATCAGTACATGAAGGTACACAAACACACATCTGTAAGATACACTACCCAAACTAGTTTCCATGGAAATGAAGTAAAACTCTTACTGAAAATTAGGGCATCCTGTTTCCTGCTGGATATTTTCTTTGCCAACCTCTCCCTGTCACAAATACTTTCAGATCCTGAGACCAAGAACTGGAACTTATATCCAAGGCCTAAGACTAGCCCAGTTAAGTCTTAAGAGGAACTCAGTATGTCTTTAAAAAACACTAATGGAATAAAAGAAGGAGAAAAAAAGCAACATTTACCATTGTACCTTCTATATGTTCAGTGTCTTTAAATTTTTCTTTATTTTAATAAAAGTTTTTTCTTAAGTAACCAGCAGCCCCAGTACACATACATGGGATATGACTTATAAAGGTAATTTCTAGGTACTTTTCATAGGCAACCTAATTGTAATATCAAGGTCACAGGCACTATGATCATTGGAGTTACTTTTGAGACACTTACAGTTCACTTTGCCTATGTAGAAGTAAATCTGCTAGCTTCTCTACAGGTTTTAACTTTTTGCCTCTGCTATTTTAACAATGGAGATGTAAGAAGCACCCTATTCACTTATCACACATAACATTAATGCAGACTAATGATGGCTACGAATTTTTTTGGAAATTCTCCCATTGAAATCTGGAGTCTATGTCCTTTCTTTTTAAATTTTGGCAAACTCTGAGTATTTTGACCAATAGAATATGAGTAAGTGACTGAGTCACATGCTGAGCCCAGGATTCAAAGAATGGCCATTTTCATTTCCTGTCTCTTGAAACACTGGCTGTGAGGGGAAACAACTATCACATGAGAAGTCCAACTACCCTGGGAACACCACTATGCTGTGATGAAGCCCAAGCTGCCATGTGGAGATGCCACATAGAGAAATTCCCAGCCTGCCCTCAGTTTTCCTGCTATCCCAATCCAAGCTTCAAAGACATGTGGGAAGAATCTGTCTTGACCTATAGTTTTCAGATGATTCCAGTCCCAGACATCTGATGATAACCGCATGAGATCTCAAGTAACAAATGATCAGCTGAGACTAATAAATCTATAGAACCATAAAAGAAATTGTTAAAACCATGATTTTGGAATGCTTTGCTATTCAGCAATAAATAACCAAATAGCTTCCAACAAAAGACAACTATTTTTCTTGATTGGTAATTAGAACTGGATACTTAATAGAATAAAAAAATCACCTCATCAATTTATTTTTCTCATACTCCTCACACCAATTTGTGACCCTTCTGTTTTCCAAATTCTTTTTAAAATGCTTTAAAAATTATATCTGATGCCAGACCTCAGCTTTTTATCATTCTTCGGCATTTCTGTAACATTTGTATATTATATTTACATATTTCTACAAGCATATTTACATCTTTTAAATAGTAGCATCCTATTATAAAATGAGATGTTCATTTTTTAAGAAAACAAGTATTCCACAGAGAGAAATATATATACCTGAATATAAAATAGGAGTTCACACATGGTAGAATATTTTTCCGTTAGTATTAAGCTTAGATTTTTCATAAAACTGGCAATTTTTAAAACTAAATTTTTATTGTATTCTCCCCCTTTGTTAAGGCCACTTATTTCTCAGTTTTTCTAAGCTTAGCAGGAGGCTTAGGGAAAATCCTCAAAAATTTTTTCACCTCCTTCCCTTGTTTATTACAGGCCTTTCTGAGCATACATACACCTGCCATCTACCTCCTTCTTCCAATATCCCTGCATGGGAAAACAGAGAGCAACTGATACTCCTTGGGTTATAGTGTGTCTCTAGTTCTAAAACAAAATGGATACTTTAGCTACAGGAGTTTAGCCTCTTAGAGTTTATATTCAGGAAAACAGTCACTTTTCAGCAGATAAGCATTTTCTACATAGTCCTTCTAGAGTCTATTTAAATCTTATAATAAATTTCCAGTTTGGTACCTCCATATACCTATATTATAAAGCAGAGTATGCAAAACAGGATCAGATGGCTAAAAGGCAGAGCTTAATCTATGGACATTATTTCTCTTTGTTCCATGTATTACAGCGTTAATTCAATAACATTTCTAAAATGGAACTATGCTTATATAAGCAGATAAATAATTAGAGAGCATATAAATCATTACTTCCTAATGTGACTATAATAAGATTCAATGCAATTTACAGTTAGATATGAGAAATGACTACTTCTTTTTACTGAATTAAATCCAGCAACATTTCTAAGAAGAGAAATGAAGATTCCAATATTAATTGGCAAAGAACATAATCATAAAGAATGATAAAACTCATGTTTCACCCATTTAACATATTCTCTGAGGGGAAAATAGCTACAAAATTAACATTTTCTTTTAATTAGCAAAATGTCATCTTCAAATGACAAGATAACTCTTTATTTCTACTACAGTCTCACTATACGTAGGATAAAGTTCAAGAGACTAGAATGACTTTGTGCTAAGGCTGAGTCTCAAACCATTTTTAAAAGGATATAGTGCTGTTAAATTACACTATACTTTAATAACCATTAGGTAAAATGAGGTCATTACTGAAACATTCTTAAGCCTCAAAATCAGTCTATGTCACCGAATATGGTGAAATATAAATCATAACCTACAAAATCAATCACAGGTCCCAGAAGTCAAAGGCATTTTGAAGGGTTACTTATTTTATTGGGGCTTTGATTTGGGAAACAAAAACTAAGTTTTGTGCCAGAATTTTTTGATTTTTAGATAAAACACTTCCATAGAAATGCATTATTCATAATAGTTTACATAATACAAACCACATAGACCTATCCAAACTATAGCAAATTTTGATTTTGTGATGTATTAAGTAATTAGTTTCTTTTTTGTAAAATGTGTCATGAACTTCTGTCTCCTTGCTTAGGAAAGGGCTCTAAGTGGTGAACTTGGATGATGGAAATGAACAAGTAAAAATCTAGAGGAAGTGCCATCCTCCTGGAAAATGATAGATGTAGGAAACAAACTTACTTGTTCAGGGCTTCTACCAGAAAATGAATTCTAAGTTGGTATAAAAAGTGAGTGAAAAAATGAATGTTATCTGACTCCTGGAGGGTCTATAGTATGGCCAGCATTCCAAAAGCTGTATGTTCAATGAGACTATGCTTTTTCTTTGGAAAAAAAAAACAAACAAACACAAAAAACTCTAACCTCTACAACAATAACTTGGGGGATTAGGAAGGGAACCAATCTCTGGCAGGGCTGTCCCTCAGAAGCTTCTCTTGGTAGCTTGCCAAGAAAGAATTTTCTTATCCTACTGGGATAAGACCATATGTTCCCAGTTTTAAGGTTTTCTTCCATAATTTGTTCCAGGCATTCTTTGAGGCAAAACCCGATCCCAATCGTCAGAGATGATAACTGGCACATTTGTGGCTGACCACAATTACTTAAAGGTGAAATAAAGAATAGCAGAGGGAAAGAAAAGTGTTGCAAGAGATTTTGTGGATGCAGCAGGGAAAAATGAAAGATACTATAGCTTGAGCAATTAACTCATTCTATGCATTACTGTACTTTTCACATTAACCTAACTGATTGCCAACTTCACCGTCCTTTTCTGCTATCTGGAAATCATATCTTGGGTAATTAAGTCCAGACTTAGTCTGTCTTGAATAAGCTTTTTTGTAATTTTGAGTATTTCTCACTGCCTCTACTTTCTTCCCACTTCACCAAAAAGGACCCACACAAATTATGGCTGTGACACAAAAAATATAAGATGTTGTAATAAAACAACTCATGATAGCTAAATTCATACCTGCTTAGAGAATGAAGTCAAATGACTACATTTACAAAATACAACATATCTGCCAACAAGAATTAGTGCCATAATTTACACTAGATTTGGGAAGCTTGAAGTATCTGGAAGAAATTGGCTTCAGGCAAGAATTTAATGTTTATATTCCATTGCAAAGGAAATATAAAGTTCAATCAACAAAGGAAGCCCCAAATAATTCAATAAAGAGCCAATATACTATACTTGAAATGGAAACTGCTATGTTTGGTTCAACAAATTGCCAATTGACACAAATGTTATACTTGACTTTTTCGTGCCTATTGCAAGAAAACATATGCAAAAGAACCATCATTGCATGGAATAAGGCTATATTTTGTTCATTCCTGTATTTTTCTCCCACTGGTTCTACCTGGTCTCTTTTAGAGATTAATGTGTATGTTTGTTTGTGTTTCTCAATTTTGCATTCAAAATAGATAAGACTAAGAATTTTTAATAGTTTGAAGCTACATCTGCTTAGGACAATGACTTATTCTAAATTCCAACTAGCAATGGATTGCTACACAATTATTCACACTGACTATCCACAACTTAATAAAAATAGGAAATCTAAAATTCAAACAGGAACATGAATTACAAAGAACTCCATTTTTTTTCTAGATGGTATAATGTTTTATATAGCTTTGTTACTACCTCAATGTACACCACATCATTAAAAAGCATTTATTAACTATGGTGCTGGCTCAATTGGAAATCAGGATGTAGTTGATCTTTTAGTGCCCCTAACATCTGCCATATATTCCTTGATAATGTGTTTTTCTTATAAATTTCAGGTATGTAGACCCCTCTAAACTTATGTCCATCAAAATATGTTCATTTAAAAAGGAGAACTAATAAAACACACTTATTTTAATGCCCATTAATATTTTTTATAATTAGATTTCTAGAAACATCTGCACATTAAATAGAGGACAAGAAGCTTTAAGGATTTCAGTAGGAAAGATATTTGGGAGAGCAAAGAGACCTCCTAAAATTGCTTGGCATAGTCATAAGATTAATTATGATTAACTGTCTATATATATACATATATATGTGTGTGTATATATCTATATCTATATCAATCTATCTATCTATATCTATATATATATATCTAAAAGCACAGTGGACAAGAGCATAAGTGAGGTTTAATAAATGACTCACTTTCATTGTACCCCAGTTTCCTTATCTTTGAAATTATGTGTAATACAAATACCTATCTCATCAGGTTGTTGTGAAAATTAATACAGACATTATACATAAAGCACAGCACAGCGCCTGAAGAATACAAAGTGTCCAACAAATAATGGTTATTATTACAATTTTACCCACATATAAAAAAAAATCCAGAAAGCCTTTGAATTGTCATATCAAGAGATAGTAAAGTATTAGTGGAAAGCCAGGTCAAAGAGAAGGTTATTACAACATTGCAGAGTAGAGTGAAACTACATTTCTGAATGACCCAAAGTCCCAGAGCCTATTCTTAGTAGTATCATGGTTCAGAGGCAAGGAACTATATTCAGTCTATGTAGCCTTACCATTACACAAAGATGTGCTGAAAAACAGTAAAGGCAAAAAAAAGCCACTTGGTAGAGACATACCTGTGAATAAAAGCCAATCTTAGATCACAAAGTATCCTATAAGCCACCCAACACTAGTTAATGACAGCTACAGTATGCAACTATGTAGAGGCATAGATTTTTACTAAATATTTTCCAAATTTCTTTAGAGCCTTACTTCATTTTTTTCCAGGTCTTGTACATGCTCATTACTTCTCTGTCTTTGAGTTTGTTTGCCATCTTCCAGTAAACAATGTTGTTTGTTCATGGTTTATAGTTACCATTTCTTTTTTGTGGTGAGAACATTTAAAACCTACTCTCTTGGCAACATTCAACTATATGATACAGTATTATTAGCTATAACCATCATGATATACATTAGATTGCCAAACCTGTTAATTTTATAAGTGGAAGTTTATACTCTGAGCAATATCTCCCCATTACTCCCACCCCACCCCTAATAATTATCACTCAACTCTGTTTCTCTGAGTTTTTCCTATTTAGAGTTTATATATAAATGATACCATACAGTACCAAATATTTTTAAAATCAGTCTTAATAACAAACATGAGGAATAAGAAACATATTTTAAGTGGAACACAAAGAAAGAAAAACCTCTGACTTCTTAAATATGAAATTTCCCCAGTTTGTGGAAGATCCTAAATAAAAACAAATGTATAAGATGAAATTGTCGTGGTCATGAACATATTATATCTATTCAACACAATTTTAAAAAGTAAGTTTTCATGAGTTATATCAGTAATTCTCAAAGCATGATACATATGTTGAATGCCATCAGAGGGGCAAAGCAAGCTCAGTTAAGACAGCCAGTTATGAGGCGCCTGGGTGGCTCAGTGCCAGGAACCTGGGATCCAGCCCTGTGACAGGCTCCCTGCTCAGCTGGGCTCTGCTCTCCCTCTCTGTTTGCCCCTCCCCCACTCTGCTTGTGCACAAGTGCTCTCTCTCTCTTAAATAAATAAATAAAATCTTTTTAAAAAACGACAGCCAGTTGTGACCTTGTGACCCAAACAGTACCATCTCCTCAAAGTCAAAGAATGACAGAAAAGGCCCTTCCATGTCAAGCCAAATCAAAAGTAGAGGTAGTACTAGACTATTAAATCTACTATGATTCAAAAGATAAATCATTCAGTCAATTAAAAAATGGTAGTTCTTAAGTACTGACTAGTGTTGCTACCACCTATCCATTAATTCAGAAATATCTTTTGAGTTACTACAATGTGCTTTGCACTATTTTAGGCCTCTTTAGAGATAAAACATTGGACAAGACAGATATAATCCCTGTTCTCATAGAGTTTACCTTCTAGCAGTCAAGATAGACAAACAAAATTAAATAAGTAAATGATGAAGTATACCAAATGATGATATATACCAAGTAGAAAATAAAGCAAGGAAAGAAGATATGCATTTCTAGAATGTGACTGTATGTGTAGGGGGAAGAGACTGTGATGCAATTTTGAATAACATAATCAGCTCAAGTATCTCTGAAAACTTCATCTTTGAGCAAAGACTTGAAGGAATAGAGAGAACAAAGACTACAGCTATCTAGAGAAAAAGATTCCAGACCAAGGGTATTATAGGCCAGGCACTATGAAGACTGCGAGAAAAGTAGAAGATATGGGTCTTCTTACTATTTAGTTAAGTAGAAGAAAATATATACAGCTAAATGTTCTCACAATATGCTGTGCTTACCTCTTAGTATTTTTCACATTGTATTTTAACTATACAGTTACTTTTCTATCTTCCCACACTAGACTGTGAGCATCTTGAGGCAAGATTCTTGGTTTATGCATTTTTTTGTGCTCAATGTTAAATGCAGTATCTGACAGAGTAGGCAATTGACAAACTAAAGAGCATGAATCAATTTAAGATTAAGAAATAGTACTGAGGAGTATGGGGCCACAATTCAAGCTATAAAATTCCCCCAAATTTATTTTATGAAAAATAGGCAAAAGCTGGAATTCTCAGGGCTTCATGGAATAAAATACACTTCAGATTAGTGATGGGAATGGGTGTGAACTGAGATAAGAGAACTAACTCTCTCCTATAGCATCACAAAGTTTGAAAACTTATTTTTTTAAAGGTTTATCTATTTATTTGAGAGAGAGAGAGAGAGACACAGAGAGAGAGAGAGAGAGAGAGAGAGAGAGAGAGAGAGAGAGAATATAAGGGGCAGAGGGAGAGGGAAAGAGAATCCTCAAGTGAACTCACTGCTGAGAGTGGAACCCAATGCAAGGCTCAATCCCCAGACCCTGAGATCATGACCTGAGCAGAAATCAAGAGTCTGACACTTAACTGACTGAACCACCCAGGGGCCTCTGGAAAACCTCTTATTTTATAATAGGCTAGAGAGATCTCAGAACAGTATCCTATTTCTCAGATATAACACTGAAGATTTAGTGACTGTGAGATTAAATTCATCATAGAAGTTGAACTTCAAGCCTGAGGACTACAGTTCCTATAAGTATACCCCACCAGAATCCAGATTTGCTAAATCCCTTTGGCACTAAAGTTATTGGTTAATCACTCCTTCCAGGAGCCTGTATCTCCCTACATCAGCTCTATAAAATCAGTGAGGCTAGAGAAACCTAATGAGAAACTTTAATCAAAACTTTAATTCCAAAATTTAAACCGACAGAATCTTGATTCAGTGAATCTAAGAGGAAGACATTCCTCAGTGCACTAAAGCATTAGGAAAGAGCTCTGTCAAATGCCTTTCTAGTATTGTCATCATTTTATTTGGTTATTATCTGGTCAGGGTGCAGATTTATATTCTGACCCCTTCTATGCTTGAACATAAAAATTCTTTCTGCCAATTTTGCCAATTTCTCTTTACCAGCCATTGATTTTTCTTAGTGTGTTTCTAAATGGAGCCTGAAATTAACATGTCTTTTCCTTTTATTCACTTTCCTCTATCCTTGGAAGCATCAATAACCAGTCCAAGAAGTGGACCTGATTTGTGGGTAGAGAATGCAGAATGCATGTTGCCATTAGAAATATCCTGCTCTGGCATTCATGGTAAGGTAAATTAAAATCAGATTCATCTGGTGAGGAAAGAAAAACATGTTTCACTCCATTTACCCTGCTCACAATCTGTGCACATCTTAAATTTCAAAGAAAGAGTTAAAAATTTCAAAACATACTTGAGAGATTTGTACATGGACATAATAAATATTGGGAAAGAACTTTGAATTGGAAGTGGAATTGAGGGAATGATATCCATGTCTATATCTGGATCCAGCTAATTTAAGAGTAGTGACAATAATCTATCACAGCAATAAAGAGTTTTTAAGAATATCTAAAAGTACAGGGGAAAACTACATAAAATAATGATTTTCAAGTCTTATTATATGCACTAGAAGGGTTCATTTGCTAATACCAGAAATTTTCTGTTTGTGAAGTTTTGTATTGTTTATTCAAAATATTCACTGTTTGTCCTTACAAGAATAATGTACCTTTACCCTATTATCTTCTGGCCTAGACATATGACTTCTTGCTTTGGCCAAGGCAATGTGAGTTGAAGTAATGCATGCTGTTTTTCAGGACTTTTAAGAACAATCAACTAGTTTAACTAACACTTTGCTTTTTACCCTCTGAAATGAAAATATCAATGTTCCAGAGAAGGACTGTTCCTTTAGCCTAGGTCCTAGAGTAAAGAGAATATGGAACAGAGCTGCAGTCAACTTGCAGAAAACTTCTAAGGGAGAAATAAATTGTTGGTTTTGTAAGCCACTGTGATCTTGGAGTTATATAGTACTGTATCATAACTTAACTAAAAATGACTAATATAATTTCTATGAGGCAAAATAGTATATATGCTTAAGGTAATGAGACCTTATTAAAAAGCATATTATGTATGTGTCTACATACACACATTTTAAAATTTCTTACTTTGAAGTCCCATCTACATTGCTTGACTATCTCTAGTTGCTTGAATGTAAATTCACCAATCTATTGGTTCTGTGGTATATCTTTCTTGATGTTTAAGTTTTTCCTACGTTTTATAATTTTCTTCCAGATTTCTTAAGAAATAATTGACATACATCCCTATATATATTTAAGGTGTAGAGTATGATGGTTTGATTTATATATATATAGTGAAATGATTACCACAATAGGTTCAGCTAACATTCATCTCATTTAGATACAATTTAAAAAAAAAGAAAGGAAACTTTTTTTTATTTTGGTGAGAACTTCTAGGATTTACTCTCTAATCCTATGTATCATACAGCAGTATTAATTATAGTCATCATACTGCACATTAAACCCTAGTACTTATTTATTTTATAACTGGAAGTTTGTACCTTTTGACCACCTTCCTCCAATTCTTCTTCCCTCTGCCTTCTACCTCTGGTAACCACAGTCTGAGCTTGTTTTTATGTGATTCAAAAGATCTTGTTTTATTTATTTATTTATATATTTTTTAGATTCTACATAAGTGATATCATACTGTTTTTTTCTCTTAGTTATTTCACTTAACATAATGCCTACAAGATTCACTCATATTGTCACAAATGGTAAAAAAACTTTCTCAGTTTGATGGCTGAATAATATTCTACTGTGTATATTTACAACTTCTTTATCTATTCATCCCTCAGTGAAAACTTAGGCTGTTTCCTGTCTTGGTTATTGCAAATAATACTATATATATATATGGCCAGCATTTGTTATCTTTTTTCTTTTTGATGATGATCATTCTAACAGGGATGAGATGATATCACATTGTGAGTTTAATTGGCATTTCCCTAATGACTAGTGTTATTGAACACTTTTTCATATAGCTGTTGGTCTTTTGTATATTTTCCTTGGAGAAATGTCCAGAAAGTTCCTTGCCCTTTATTTAATTGCATTGTATTTATTTTTTGCTATTGAGTTTCATGAATCTTTTATATATATTTTGGATATTAACCCCCTATCAGATATATGGCTTGCAAATATTTTTTCTCATTCTATAGGTTTTCTTTTCACTTTGTCAGTGGTTTCTTTTGCTGTGTAAAAGCTGTTAGGTTTGATGTAATCTCGTTTATTTTTTATTTTGTTGTTTGTGCTTTAGGTATGATAACCTGAAACTCCTTATCAAGATTCATATTAAGGATCTTAATTCTTAAGTTTTCTTTAAGGAGTTTTACAGCTTTAATCCTCACATCTAAGTCTTTAATCTATTCTAAGTGAATGTTTATGAGTGGTGCATGATATAGGTTTAGTTTCACTCTCCTACATGTGAATATTCACTTATCCTAGCCATTTATTGAAAAGTATGTCTTTTCTGCATTGAGCATTTTCACTCCCTTGTCAAATACTAATTAATTGTATGTTTATTTCTGGGTTCTTGATTCTGTTATATTTGTCAGTGTCATACTGTTTTGATGATATCTTTATAGTATAGTTTGAAATCAGGAAGTGTGATGTCTCCTGCTTTATTCTTCTTTCTCAGGATTTCTTTGGATATTTGGGGTCTTTTGTGGTTCCATATAATTTTAAGGAGTAATTTTTCTCCTTCTGGAAAAAATGCTATTGGAATTCTGATAGCAATTGATTGAATCTATAGATGGCTTTTGGTATTTTAACTGCCATTTTAACAATATTAATATTTTTCTAATCTATGAACACAGAATATCTTTCCACTTATTTATATTTTCTTCAATTTCTTTCACTAGTGTCTTGCAGGATTCAGTGCAGAGATGTTTCACCTCCTTAGCCAGTTTATTCCTAAGCATTTTATTGTTTTCTTTTAAAGATTTTATTTATTTGACAGAGAGAAACACAGCCAGAGAGAGAACACAAGTAGGGGGGAGTGAGAGAGGGAGAAGCAGGCTTCCTGCCGAGTAGGGAGCCTGATGTGGGACTCGATCCCGGGTCTCCGGTACCATGACCTGAGCCGAAGGCAGTCGCTTAACCAACTGAACCACCCAGGTGCCCCGTTTTATTGTTTTTATGCTACTGGATACATTTGTTTCTTTTTCAGAAAATTCATTATTAATGTATAGAAATGGTACTGACTTTGTATGTTAGCTTTATATCCTGAAACTTTACTGAATTTATGGATGAAATCTAACAGTTTTTGGTTGCATCTTTAGGATTTTTTTTATTTAAAATATTATCTATAAATAGAAAATTTTACTTCTTCCTTTCCAATTCTGATAACTTTTATTTCTTTTTCTTGTCTGATTGCTCTAGCTAGGACTTCTAGTATTATGTTGAAAAGGAGTGGTAAGAGTAGGCACTCTTGCCTTGTTCCTGATCTTAGGAGACAAACTTTCAATTTTTCATCATCAAGTACGACATTACCTGTGTGCTTGCTATATATGCCCTTTATTATATTGCGATATGTTCCTTCTACACCTAATTTGTTAACAGTTTTCCTGAAGACTGGAAATTTGTCAATTTTTTCTGCATCTATTTGGATGCTCATATGATTCTTTTCTTTCATTGTATGTGATGCATCACATTTATTGATTTGTATATGCTGAACCATCCTTGCATTCTAGGAATAAATCTCACTTGATCACGATGAATGATCCTTTTAACATTCTGCTGAATTTGGTTTGCTAGTAATTACTGAGATTTTTTGCATCTATATTCATCAGGGATATTGGCCTATAGTTTTGCTTTCTAGTAGCATCTTTTCTTGTTCTATCACTTTTTGCTAGCAGCATCCTATTGATGTTTTGGTATCAGGATAATGCTGGATTATAAAATGTGTATAGTGTTTCCTCCTCTTCAATTTCCTGGAAGTGTTTGAGAAGAAATGATGTTAATTCTTGAAAATTTTGGTAAAATTCACCAGGGAAGCTTATCTGGTCCTGAACTTTACTTGGTTGGGGTATTTTTGATTCTGAGTCAAACTCTTTACTAGTAATTGGTTCCTTCAGATTTTCTATTTCTTCCTGATTCAATCTGGGTAAAAAAAAAATTCAATCTAGAATTTTTCTATTTTTTCTTGGTTGTCTACTTTGTTAGCATATTATATATAGTTTTTCATAGTAAGCTCTTATGATTCTTTGAATTTCTGTGACATCAGTTGTAATGTCTCCTTTTCATTTATAGTTTTGTTGATTACAACCCTTTTTCTTTTTTCCTTGGTTAGTCTAGCTAAGGGTTTATCAATCTTACCTTTTCAAAGAATCTACTCTTAGTTTGGCTAATCTTTTCTATTGTTTTTCTGTTATCTATTTCATTTATTTCTGTTTTAATTTTTATTATTTCATTTCTTCTGCTAACGTCAGGCTCCATTCATTTTTCTTTTTCTAGTTTTTTTTAATTTTTAATTTTTTGACTTTAAATTTATTTTATTTTTTCAGTCTTCCAAGATTCATTGTTTATGCTCTACACACAGTGCGCCATGCAATACATGCCCTCAGTACCCACCACCAGGCTCTCCCATCACCCTCCCCTCTTCCTTCCAAGACCCTCAGTTTTTTTCTGAGTCCAAAGTCTCTCATGTTTTGTTTCTCTCCCCGAATTACCCTACTTCCCATTTCCTTTCCTTCTCCTACTGTCCTCTATATTACCCCTTATGCACCATAAGTAAGTGAAACCATGTGATACTTGACTTTCTCTACTTGGCTTATTTCACTCAGCATAATCTATTCCAATCCAATCCATGTTGCTACAAAAGTTGGATATTTATCCTTTCTGATGGAGGTGTAGTATTCCATTGTATATATGTACCACATCTTCTTTATCCATTCATCTGTTGAAGGGCACCTATCAGGGAAATTCGAATCAAAACCACACTGAGATACCACCTTACACCAGTCAGAATGGCCAAAATTAACAAGACAGGAAACAACAAGTGTTGGAGAGGCTGCGGAGAAAGGGGAACTCTCTCACACTGTTGGTGGGAATGCAAATTGGTGCAGCTGCTTTGGAAAATAGTGTGGAGATTCTTTAAAAAATTAAAAATAAAGCTACCCTATGACCCTGCAACTTCACTACTGAGTATTTACCCCAAAGATACAGATGTAGTGAAAAGAAGGGCCATATGTACCCTAATTTTCATTGTAGCAATGGCCACAATCTTTTTCTAGTTTTTTAAGGCATAGAGTTAGGCTCTTTCTTGGGGATCCTTCTGGCTCCTAAAGGTAGGTGTTTGTTGCTATGAAATTCCTTCTTCCCTGTGTGGCTGTGTGCTAAAACTTCTGGTATGCTGTGCTTTCCATTTTTGTTTGGCTCAAAAAAACTTTTATTTCCCTTTAGTTTCTTTTTGATCCATTTGTTGTTCAGGGGAATGTTGTTTAATTTCCATGTATTCATGAGTTTCATAGTTTCCCTCTTGTTTACTTCTAATTTCATGCTGTCATAGTCAGAGAAGATACCTGGTATGATTTCCATCCTCTTGAATTAGCTAAGATTAGTTTTGTGTCTTAACATGTAGTGTATCCTAGAAAATGTTCCATGTATTCTTGAAAGAACAGGTATTCTGCTAATGTTGGATGGAACATTCTGTATATGCCAGGTTCATTTGATCTATAGGGTTGTTCAAATCTACTGTTTCCTTATTGATTCTATGTCTAGATGATCTATCCATTATTAAGGGTGGGGTATTAAAAATCCCCACCATTATTGTAATATTATGTTTCCTTTTAATTCTGTTAGTTTTTGCTTAATATATGTATGTGCTCAATGTAGACACATAATTATTGACACATAAATTTTATGATTATATCTTCATGATTTATTGACCCCATTATAATTATATAATGATTTTTGTCTTTTTTTACCATTTTTAGTTTAAAGGCTAGTTTGTCTGATATAAACATAGCTATCCCTACTTTTTTTTGGTTATCAATTGCTTAATGTCATTACCCATTCCTCATTCTCAGTCTATGTGTGTCTTTAAAGCTAAAGTGAGTAGCTTATAGGCAACATATTGTTGGAGCTTGTTTTCTTTATCCATTCAGCCATTTTATGTACTTTAATTGGATAATTTATATGTTTACATTTAAAATAAGTTATTGATAGGCAAGGACTTACTATTGCTATTTTGTTACTTGTTTTCTAGTTGTTTTGTAGTCCTGTTGTTCCTTATTCCTTATCCTGCTATCTTTTTTGTGTTTTGATGTCTTTTGGTATCAGTATTGTTTGACTTCTTTATCATGTTCCTTTGTATAATTACTACAGCATTTTCTCTTGTGTTTACAATGAGGCTTACATAAAATGTGTTAAACTTATAACACCCTACTATAAACTAATAACAACTTCACTTCAATAGAAGTTGTAAACTTTACACTTACTTCCCTCCCCCTCGTGTTTTAGGTTATTGCAGTTATAAATTACATTTTAAAAAATATTGTGTAACTAATAACAGATTATTATAGTTATGGTTATTTTTACTTTATCAATTTTTTTAACTTTTAAACTAGAGTTGTAAGTGAATTATTCACCATTACCATGCAACAGAATCTTACTATGACTATATATTTACTACTACCAGTGATATTTACATTGTTTTGTTATTTTAATAATGTTAATTAGCATTCTTTTATTTCTATTCAAAGAGCTCCCTTTAACATTTCTTCTTGTAAGACAGGTCTGGTGATTATGAAATCTTCCTGCTTTTGTTTGTTTGGGAAAGTCTTTATCCCACCTTTATTTCTGAAGGACAGCTTTACTGGGCCCTGAATTCTTGGGTGACAGTTATTCTCTTTCAATATTTTGTATATGTCATCCCATTCTCTCCTGGCCAGAAAAGTTTCTCTTGAGAAATCCTTTGATAGTCTCCTAGGGGTTTTCTTATACTTAACCTCCCTCTTTTCTTAAAGTTCTTTTTTTTTGTCCTTGACTTCTGACAATTTAATTATTATGTATCTTGGTGTAGCCCCATTCAGGTTCAACCCATTTGGGGTCATTTGGCCTCTTGGATCTGGATGTCTATTTCACTCCCCAGGTTTGGGACATTTCAGCCATTACTGCCTTAAATATACTTTCTGCCCCCCTCTTTTTTTCTTCTC
This sequence comes from Spilogale gracilis, assembly GCA_004023965.1. Lineage (NCBI taxonomy): Eukaryota > Metazoa > Chordata > Mammalia > Carnivora > Mephitidae > Spilogale > Spilogale gracilis. The sequence continues at coordinate 42,470 of PITA01010815.1, read as the reverse complement.
TTTGAATTCCCATAATGCAAATATCGTTTCCTTTCATTGTATTATATAATTCCTATAGGCTTTCTTCACTCTTTTGTATTTTGTTTTTGTTTTTGTTTCTCTGACTGGGAAATTTCCAATGTCTTATCCTTCAGCTGATTCTTTTGTCTAGTCAAGTCTGCTTTTGAAACTATTGAATTCTTCAGCTCAGTTACTGCATTTTCAACTCTAGGATTTCTGTTTGGTGTTTCTTTTTTTCTTTCTTTCTCTTTTCCTTCTTTCTTCTTTTTGATAGTTGCTATTCCCCTGTTGAAATTCTCATGCAACCTTTTTGTCTGACTTCTGACTAATTTATTTCTGACTATTTATTATACATATAATATATACATGATATATAATTATATAATTTGTTCATGTAGCATTTTCCTAATTTTGTTTAGTTGTCTATGTTTTCTTGCCATTCATGGTCTAAGGAATGACCTTAGAACTGTGCCCATGTGCTCATGGGTTTTGGTGAAATTGAAAAAAAAAAGTAATTTTTAAGGGGTGCTTTCTAAATTGTATAGGTTTCAGGTCCCAGAAAACTTGAAATTACTTGTGCTCTCAACTTATAAAACATTAGATTCCTAGCCCCTAAGGTGAAGTGTAGAATTCTGGTCTTTCACATTCTGTGCAGCTTCGATTATTGCCCACTACTTTAGCTGCGGTTTCTTCATTTATAATACATAGACATACCTTCTTTATGCTTTCAAGTCTGTCTAAATGTTTAAAAAGTATATTTTATCCAGTATTTTATTTGCTTGTGATAGAGTATTTCCTTTCTGCTCTGTTCTCCACCTTGGCCAGAATTTATACTCAACACTAAATATTGCAGGGTCTCTCAACAACAGATACAATTTAACAATGGTCTGAAAGCTCTTAATGATATTAGGCACTGTGGAAAAATACTAAATAAGACAAAACCATGATTGTTGCCCTTAAGAAACTTATAAATGAGAATATAAGTCTAACCTCTATAAGATAGTTAAATATAACTTAATAATTTGATTAAGTGTACAAAAGTCTTCCTTCAAGATGATAATTGTCATAAGAGTCAGAAAGTTCTGACATACAATGAGGACTTACTAAGCAATGGAATTACCTACACTAAAATTTTGTTAACATCTAAGATACCTCAGTATGCATTCTAATAACATTTGTGTATCTATTTGGAATTAGTCCAAGGCCTTCCTGTCCCTTTTACACAGGGGAGTTTAGAATTTGGCACATCATACTAGTAAAAGGTATAAAATTTTTCAGAAAAAAAAAACAAGGATGATAATCACTTAGAATTTCACAATAGTTGGAGCACCTGGGTGGCTCAGTCATTAAGCATCTACCTTTGGCTCAGGTCATGAACCTGGAGTCCCAGGATCGAGCCCTGCATCAAGCTTTCTGCTCAATGGGGAGCCTGTTCTCCCTCTCCCACTCCCCTGCTTGTGTTCCCTCTCTAGCTGTGTTTCTCTCTGTCAAAAAAAAAACCCTGAAAAAAAGAAAGAATTTTTAGATACTAGAAAATGTTAGAGCAAAATCACCCATGGTAAGGATAAAAAATGATGTCAGAATTGGACAAGATCTTAAAGGACAACAAGACAATCCCTTTATTGTATAGATGAAGAAATTAAAGGCAAGAGAGACTAAATGGCAGTACCTGTCTATATTTCTACCTTTGTGTCCTTTGTATTATCAAGTAAGAGTAGAAAAATATGTAATTTGGAAAAAAACAAAAGGCTATCTGCAGGTTTGTTTCTACATTTTAAAACAACTGTAAAGGTAACTTCTTATTAAAAAGTTTTTAATAGGTATTGAGTATAAAATTTTTCTAAACAAACTCTTTGACTTATTAGCCGCATTGAGAGATTTATATGAAAAGGGACACGGTTTTCAGGGCTTTTTTACATACTCTGAAACTTTTTCAAGTCATATTTGTTTCCTTTGGAGCATTTAAGAACTCATATGAGTATTTATTTAGTTTGATTTTCTCCATATGCTTGTCTTTTTGGAGGAGCTGAAAATTCCCAAAGAATTCAGGATCATGGTGTCATTTACAGAGAGAGATCAGAAGAGCTCGATAAGGCAACAGATGTCTCCCATACTCACACTGACAATTTAGAAATGACAAAAACCAAAGGACAAAAGGCTTAAGTTATCCTGAAGACAATTTTTTTCTCTTGGGAGAGAATAGAATAGTTCCAGTAGAGCTAATAAAACAAGGCATCCTGAGAAAAACCACAGAGAAAAAAATAAATTCACCCTAATAACTTCCCTCAATAGAAGAGAAAGTGACAATGAATGCAGGATATGGTAGAGAGATATATAAGATAGTAAGCAAAGCGAGGCAGGTATTAAGAGCATACTTTAGAGCCAGCCCAAACAGGGATTGAATCCCTGTTGGCTGATTTATGACATGGCTTTGAGCCAGCTACTTAACTTCTCTGATTCTCAGTTCCCTGATCTCCAAATTTATAGTATCACCTTTGTAATAAACCAGTTAAGAGGCTTAACACAGCACCTGACATATACAAAGCATCCAACACATGCTGGTTATTATTGTTATTCATAGATAAACCTAAGAGTGCATTCCAAAGCCATACAATGACCCTACCACCATGTCTCTTTACAATCACAAGTAATTAAAAGTTTACTATATTTTTAAATAGCCTTTCTCCTACTTCCTCATGAAGTTGTGAAAACAAAATGAGATAATGCATAAATACTGTTACTTAACACAGCACCTGGCAAATTGTAGGTGCTTAATAAACAACAGCCACCGTTCTTATTCATAGAACTGACTGATGGCTCCATGTTCAATTCTATAGTCTTATTCAAGGAAGCAATTATAAAATGGCTGCCAGGGAAATATCTTACTGTATTGATAGTAGAAAAGATATAATATCCCAGGAAACCATGAGATTTCTAGGAAATGCATACCCAGGGGTATTTTATAGAAACCATGAGATTTCTAGGAAATGCATATAAGAGATAATCTATTAAATAATCTCATCTAAACAGAGATAAATTTAAAAATAGTACTCACACTACATTTAATGAAATAAATATTTATTCCAACAGTTACCAGAGATGTGCCACAGGGTAGTAGGGATATAAAAAATTCTTAAGGAAGAAATGATATTGGGAGAGTGGGAACTAAACCTCACAAAAACAACTTACTTCCTCTTTCCTGTCTTTGAATGTGTATATTTGACAGACATGCCTATTCATTGATAAAAGTTGGTTCTAACTCCCTCTGGGTGAAAGTGATCACTAATTCAATGATAGATACATAGTTTGGTTAGAACTGTCCCAAGAGTAGGAAAGACCCCCTCCAAAAAAAAATTGTATAGGAAACCATGAAGTAACATATAAATTTTGGGTAAAAATTATTTTAAAGGAAGAAGTTACTAAAATGTATTTATAATAGTTTCTCAGTCTTGGGTAAATGATATGAAATATACACAAAATACCTTCCACCCCCAAAAATAAATAAACAGCTTGCATTGAAATTATATTAATAACTGGCCAGAAAATGATATTGGGGTTCAATAAAAGTTGATATTTTTCTTGAGGCCAACATTGTTACATAAGGTAGGATCTTTGGTATTAGAAGAAATAAATAAATATTTGATGTTAATCATATATTCAAAATGACAGTAAAGATCATTTAAGGCATTTTTAGACATCACAATTAATACGGAATGGAAAACAAGAATGTCTGAACCCAGGAGTTTGCTTTCTTACATGAGAAGGAATGAGATAATGATTTGATTGGAGACTTTTTAAGGCAATGAATATATGTAGTATTCAGAGTTGTGCAAGGCTGACTTGTATATTTGGCCAAGAAAATTGATTTGTGTAAAAATTAACTAGCAGTGTAATTTACAGATGACTATAATTCCTTCCCCTTGCAAAGATTCATTGGAAAGGTATAGCATCACAGGAGATCCTGGATTATGCAAATTTCTACTGCCACAGAAACAGCACTTATGCTTCTTTAGGGATCAAATAAATAATAATTATATATGCAAGATGATGTCACAATGTCAGGTGTGCTAGTGGGGACAAGTCATCAAGTTCTTCCCAATAGTCAATTGCCGTTTTGCAAATATTTCTTGTAGTAGATTTCAAACAAAGTAAAAAGGAAGCAATTGTTTCATTGTTTTCTCCGGTTCTCTTTAGAGCAGACACAAGTAATTTAGCATCTTAAAGGGCAAATGTATCCCTAAAGGAGACTCCAACAGAAGAGTTAGGATCTCTCAAAATATAGAATTGCAGTGTTTTGCATAACAAAGGTATCCAATACCGCACTACGAGTATGTCTAAAATATCTTCTCCTCAATCTCACAATATAGCTAAGTTATCATACTCTTTTTTTTTTAAGATTTTATCCTTTCATTTGACAGAGAGAAACGCAGCTAGAGAGAGAACACAGCAGGGGGAATGAGAGAGGGAGAAGGCCTCCCATTGAGCAGGAAGCCTGATACCGGGCCCAATGAGGGGTCTGATCCCGAGACTCTGGGACCATGATCTGAGCTAAAGGGAGATGTCCAATGACTGAGCCACCCAGGCACCCCAAGTTACCATACTCTTAAAACACGAGATTATTTCTCTCGTGTTCAAGAGAAGATAGGAGGAAGATAATGTAGTAAATGTACTCATAGTTGCACTCAAAAATACTTTCTAACTAAGGTCTACTGGAAATAGTATCCTAATGGGTCTCCCCACCTCTGGGTTTGTCTATTTTCAATCCATTTTTTACACTGCAGAAGAGTATTTTTCCATCAGTGGCTCCCTAGCACCTTTAAAGTCTGAATTTTTTAATGTGGCATAAACAGACCTCTATCAAAGGTACCAAGTTAATTTCCAGATCAATGTCTTAACATTCCTCCTCACAAAGTTTGTGGTTGTGCCTCCTAAATACATTTCAAATCCATACCCACATCTTCGTTCTCAGGTTCACTATACTCACTACACTTTATTACTTCTCATTCAGATTGCTAAAATAACCTCCTAACTGGTCTCCTCCCATCCTTCAGTCTCTCCCTCCTCCAATCCATGAGTCATACTGCAAAGGGTGCATCTGATGTACTCTAATATGATTACCTGACTCCCCTGATTAAAAGCCTCCCATGGCTCTCCATTTCCTACAGAATAAAGGCCAAGTTCTCCTTATCCTGATTCATAGGGCCCCTTCTCATGCAAGACATGGGCATTATCAACCTCTGCAGTGTCATCCTCTTATCATCACATCCATGTACCTGATGTTCTGGCTATGCTGATTATTATAGTTGCCAGCATCCACCAAGTTCTTGTATATATGGCACAGTGTTTACACAAATGCTCAGGAGTAAAAGAATCGATATTGCTTGCTGGTGAGTAACTTAAACACCCAAGATTTGGGGGAAAAGAAGAGGCAGTTAGATGTTTTATTCCTTGCACATCGCTAGCTTCATGTTTACCTTGCTATGATACGGTTTTTAGTTTCCCAACTCCAAACGGCACTTTTATTTGGGTTTCTGGATGCCCAGGCATTCCAAAACCGTAGAGTTAAAACTTGTTAAATCTTGTAACTTAAAACTTGTTAAGTGTCTGCCTTCGGCTCAGGTGATGATCCTGGAGTCCGGGGATCCAGCTCCACATCAGGCTCCTGGGTCGGTGGGAGACCTGCTTCTGCCTCTCTTACTCCCCCTGCTTGTGTTCCCTCTCTAGCCGTGTTTCTCTCTGCCAAATAAATAAATAAAATCTTAAAAAAAAACCTCTACAGTTTTGAGAGCATACACAAAGGTTGTAAGTTGGTCATATCATTGGTTCTAGAACCTTCTTGAGTAAGGTTTGCAAAGTTTACACAGGTTAAGAAAACTTCACTACCAGATAGCCTCAACTCACTACCCAAGAACATGATCATGTTCAGTAAGCACACACTCATTCTGGCCCAAATTTTAACATTATCTTCCACTTGATCTTGGCCAAAAGGCTGAGAAGTGATTAACATTATCTTCCATTAGTTCAATTTAAATAAATTTACAGGCATTCAAACCCTGGTAATACTTGTTTTGAGTCCCAAATAAAAAATAAACTCCCAACTAGGTATAGATTGATTATATTAGCTTCAGTTTTTTTCTAAACCATAAAAAACAGATTTTAGTTTTGTCTGTTTCTTTTGTTTGTTTGTTTTCTTACACCTAAATGTCTCTAGTTTCTTTTAATGCAGGGATTGGTAAACTTTTTCTGTAAAAGGTCAAAGAGTAAATACTTTATTTAGGTTTTGGGAGTTATAACTACCTAGCTCTATCATTATAGTACAAAAGAAGCCCTAGGTAATATGTAAATGGATGAATATAATTGTGTTCCAATAAAACTTCATTTCCAATAAAACTTTATAGCTCCCTTAGAATGAATGTTGAAACTGATTCCACCACTGTGTTGATATTTGGAGATTAGGCCTTTGGGTGATCAGGTCATGAGGGTGGAGTCTTCCTGAATGGGATTAATACCCTTATAAAAGAGACCACAGAGAACAACTTTGCCCCTTCCACCATGCAAGGACAGGAGAAGATAGCCATCTATGAACCAGAAAGTGGGTTTTCACCAGACACCAAATCTGCCAGTGCTTTGATTTTGGACTTCCCAACTGTCAGAACTGTAAGAAATAAATTTCATACCCTTATAACTAAAAAATTAAACAGAGAAAAAATATCCTTATTATGTCTAATGTACCCCAATATTTTATATTTCCCTACATTCTATTTTCTTCAAATGCTGATTGTAACTTAATAAATTGAGTATATAACCACTGATGAGTTGTGGCCTGCAATTGGCAAAACACTGCTCTGGTGGATTTCACTGTTTTATTCATTGTCCAAATCGCAGGTCAGAAGTAACTTTACATTTGTGTAACTAGCATTCAAACACTCATTCCTTCATTAATTAATTAATTCAATGCACATTTATTAAGCAGTCACTATCTGTCACATGGAAAAGCACCATTATAAACTAATAGGGGGATTGTGTGGTCACTGTAGAAGGAATGTTACCTGCCAGTAGAGGGTCTGAATCCAACTGAGTGAACATTCCGGAGGTACTCTGAATAATCCACTTTGCATGTTCTGGCTTTGCATTTTTTTTCCAACTTAAAGCAGTTTATTTGTCACTTCCCTTCTGCATGGTTATCTTAGGATATATTCCAGAAACATGGTGAATCCCCTTGAAGTTTTCAGAGCTCAGGAGCAATGAATGTGCGATCTAATAATTGTTTCTGAATAAGGACTATCTAGTGTGAGAGATTTTCTTTCTGCTTGACCTCTGAAATTAATTGACCAATCTATAAAATTAAAAGGAAAAGAAAAACCACAACATGGGAATTTAAATGCTCTTTTTAACACAGCCTAGAGGCTAGAGACTAAGTGAATGCCTGTTAGCAGGGCAACATCCAGAATTCAAGAAATGCTATTGATTTCTATGGTTTACATCCCCTCTGAATTATGACAAGAGTTCTCTTTTTTTCCTTATGACAAGAGTTCTCAATGACAGCTCTACATCAAGCATCTCCTAAGTGTGGGGGCCTTTTGGGGCCCAAAAGCCACAGAAAAACATATACTATCCAAGAAGGATGACTTCCATATTCAGAAAATCTTGTCAACCATGGTAAGAAAATGGCTAAAAAATAATAATTTAAAGTTTCAGAGTTAGAACTGGTCAATGTTACTCAATTGGAAATATGAATTGTACCGTTCCTTGACCAAGGAGTTAAACTACTAAAGGAGCAAAGATGACCTTGAAATAGTATTTAAGCTTAAACCATTTAAATCCTAAATGTGGTGACAGAAGCTACATTTTAGTCTGAAAATCAGTTACTGATTATCTGGGTCAGGTAGCAAAGGGAAGCTATTCATTATAGCTTAGACAGATACTACAGGAATTAACAACTGTTCCATGAGCTTTTGACTACAGCTGAGGTGTCTGGGGCAGTGAGACAATTCCACAGAGCACAGGGCCACTGTGGTCTGACATGTCACTACATTTACCCTGGTTCTTTCTTTTTTCAAGATTTTATTTATTTATTTGACAGAGAGAGAGAGAGAGAGAGAGAGAGAGAGAGAGATCACAAGTAGGCAGAGAGGCAGGCAGAGAGAGAGGAGGAAGCAGACTCCCTGCTGAGCAGAGATTCCCATTGCAGGCCTCCATCCCAGGACCCTGAGCTCATGACCTGAGCCGAAAGCAGAGGCTTTAACCCACTTTGCAATTGGCAAAACACTGCTCTGGTGGATTTCACTGTTTTATTCATTGTCCAAATCGCAAGTCAGAAGTAACTTTACATTTGTGTAACTAGCATTCAAACACTCATTCCTTCATTAATTAATTAATTCAATGCACATTTATTAAGCAGCCACTATCTGTCACATGGAAAAGCACCATTATAAACTAATAGGGGGATTGTGTGGTCACTGTAGAAGGAAGTTTACCTGCCAGTAGAGGCGCCCTTACCCTGGTTCTTAATTTATTCCTAGTATTTAGCTCTATAATTGGTAATTGGAAGTACTCAAGGTGGGGAGAAATGGAAAGGACGTTGGTCACTTTCTCCTTCCTTTCTATGTAGACCAGTGGGTGGAGCAAGTGTACTATTTCACAGATTCAAAGTTCCCTTGACTGGGGTGTTCCAAGATTCAAACTGGGGCACAGAGAATGAAAAAACCTATTTGGTTTTTATGAGCAGCTACATCTTCCAGCCACAAAACCTTTGTAGTATTTTTAGGTATTATTTCCATCGCCACCTCCCAACTTTATTTCTCAGTTGGCTTAAAACTTGGACAGGGAAGAGGTATGCTGTGGAGTTTATTAGGTACCATAAAGACCCCCAACACTTTCCTAACTCATTTCTCTGTTTCTCCAGTCCTCCCTCTACACTGCTGCTGGAATAATCTTTCGAACACACATCTGACCTTGTCACTACTTTGTTTAAAATATTAAGATGGCTTTACTGATTTATCTTACAGTCAAGAAAACACATTATACAGTAAGTGAATGAGAATCATGTTGTTATTATGGGAATAAAATTGAATGTATTCTCTTTCATTTTAATTTTATTTATTTAATTTAATTAATTGTATTCATTTTAATTTTATTTAAAACATTAACTATTTATAAAATGTAGGACCTTATGAATAATTGTGTTAGTTTTCCAGGACTGCCATAACAACGTCACATAGACTGTGTAGCTTGAACAACAGAAACTTATTTTCTCACAGTTCTGGAGAAGTGTGAGATCAAGGTTTTGGCAAAACTAAATAAAAATGAAGGCACAGGCAAAATATCAGGTATGTGAATGTGATGGTATGAGAATGAGACTAGAGATGGTAGTTCTCTTCCTCTGTCTTCACATGGTCTTTGCTCTGTGTTTGTCTATGTCTTTTTCCCTCCTTATCAGCACATTGTTCAGATTGGAATAGGGCTTCACCTTAATGGCCTCATTGTACCTTAATTATTTTAAAGGCCCTTTCCCTGAGTACAGTCACAGTCTGTTGTGTTGGGGGTTAGAACTTCAACATATGAATTTGGGGGTGGGGGACATGATTCAGCTCATAACAGTAACCAACAACTTATGCAAGAAGCTAACAAATTGCAGTTCACCAATATGCCTTATGATAAAGCACATATCTGTAGTATAATATGAAAGGGTCTCCATGTTCAAGTCTATGTCAGCCATTCCAGCAAAGTCTTTTGCTTCTTCTTATACCAAGTTTCAGACTCATCAAGCTACTCGCAAATTGCACCTTGCTGTTCCATGCTGCATAGCATACATGTGGGTTGTTCTATGCTGGAGTTGCCCTCCCTCCCTTTGTCTAACAATCTCCTTTTTATCCTTTAGACCCAACTCAAACTTCATCTCTTCACTGACTACCTTTTTCCTTGTATGTATGTTTGACAGAAACCACCACATTATATATATATAAATATGTCTGTCTCTCTGTCTCTTCTACTATACATGGTATCTTTGGGAGCACTGATAGTATTTTATTTCTATTTTATGTCCCCAGTGCTCTCATGTGCTTGGCACACAGTGGGTACTCAATAAACATTTGCTGATGAGCACATAAATAATTCAGTTATTGAAGAAAAATAGACTTGTTTATTGTCACTCTTAGCCTTATGAAACTGAATGCTGTAAAGGACAGCCAAAATAATTTTCCATAAAGCCATTTTGGAACCTTTGTCAGAATGTTGAACAAAACAAACCACTGATCTGACTTGCATTATTATTTTGCCAAGGGAGGGTATTTTAGCATTTCTTCCTAAACATTCTAGGTGTTTTTGAACCCAGGTAATACAGAGTAAGGCCCTGGAATTAAAGGTAGAAAATAGCAGGCAGAAATCAAGGTGAGATTTTGCCAGTCTGAGATTGTATGCACCAAGGCCAAAATCTGAGGAAGAAACAAAAGGAGAATGAGACAACTAGAGTCCAGGGAGCATGGCACCTGTTAAGACCACCAAGGAGTCTGAAGTACTTGACTACAGTTGGCAGTAGTCTCACATCATTCTGATCCTGGATTCCAATTTAACAAATTTCCTCCCATTTGGCCATTTAAGCCCCCCAGAGAGGTTTTTTTTAAGTTTTCTAGTCATATATGATTTTCCTAGATGTGCCAGGAAAGCAAGGGTGAGGTTTTATATATCCTTGGTATGTTGTATGCCACATAGAATTCCAATTAAGATAAGCAAGGGAAATGGTTGCTGATTATGTTTGAAATTCCAATGGAACATCATTTGGCATACAAAATAAAACAGAGGTAGATAGAAAGAAATAGAGGGAAAACAGAAAAAAAAATCAACTGAACTAGTGAAAATAACAATGGTGGGGTTTTTCCCACCATTTCTACTTTACCGTGAGGCACAGCCAGGGACTAGATGGTTTTCCCACCATGAGTTATTTCTTTATATTCATTACAGAATTACAAGACAAAAGACTGCCTTTCTCCAGCCTCATCTTTGATAAATGGGTCAGCTCTACTGGCTATCTTTAGTGACAGTCCTTGGTCTTGACAGCCTGACTTAATTAATCTATTTAATTTATTGATCAAGTAGACAGCAAAAGAACATTCTCCATTAAATGGGTTTTTTATCATCTGGAGTTATAGAGCTAAATGTCTTCTTAAAATCTGAAATTTAGTTAGCACATGACAAGCTGTCTGTCTTAGAAACTACTTGCAAAGAGGAAAATGCAAAGATTAAATATGGCTCTGTGGCTTTAAGCAATGACCAAGAGGTCAGACTGTAAAACTGAACTCTATTCTGCCTGTCTACTTCACTGAAACTGCAACACAAAGCAATATTACCTCCAAGTAGTTTTAGGCTGATGCCTGAAGTTACCGTCATTAAACTATATTACAAATGTTGTGCCAAGCAGGCAGGTGATAGGGTATGATTTTCTGAGGTCTATTATATTCATTATATATAGGTGGCTACCTTTATACCAATTAGAATAAATTCCCTCCCTGTCCAGATCCAATAACTTATTTTACCCTAAATTATAGCACTGTGGCCAACTCCCTAATTTCAGTCTGTAATAATCACAGAATCTACCATTAATTGGGATCCAGAGACTGCACTCGGCACTTTAACACGTTTCTCATTTGATCTATACACCAATTCTGTAAGAAAAGTCTCATTATATAAGTACTTTTTGCAGCCGAGGAGACTGAAGCTCCAAGACATTATATGGTAGGGCTGGAGTTTGAATCCAAGCCTATATGATTCCAAAGCCTAAGCTCTTTCCACTATACCTTGCTGCCCCAGGCTGCTCTTGCTTTAGCACATGATTTCATACTTGATTAAGGCTGTCTTTGAGTCACTTTCAGGTTGTTTCATTTCTCTTTCAGCAAACTAAAAGCCTTTACTTTATTCTCTCCCTTTACTCTTGGCCTTTGGGCACCCAGAATATTCATGGGTAAATAAATGCCCAAATAGAGACACCCACGGATATTTCAGTAAAACAGCTAGAAACAATGAACTCTTTAAGGTTGGCACAGCCTTCAAGGTGGAGGGAAAAACATATTAATGATATAGCATACACCCTAGTAGCCTCATTAGAAATAAATTTAAAATCCATTTAAACAAAACCTCAGTGGGAGAAGAGCTGAATAGGGTAGGTCAATCAAGCCATTATCTGTATAAATTTAGTACCATATTACAGTTTCAGAGTCTCAGCAATGTGGGAAAGAGATTAATCTCTGGTCTTCCTTGCAATCCCATTTTTATTTATTTCTAGCCAGCTGTCTAGCTAAAGAATGACTCTTCCTATTCAAAGGCTAAATGAAAGGTCACTGACTCTCGAAGATATTTTCAGATCCTTTGGGGGAAAAACGGCTTTTGCTCTTGTCTCTATATGTAATACTACTTCATTCGTATTATTCTGATTTGAACATTTTCTTATAAATTGTTCTTTTTGAAACGCAAAAGTCTTATTTCAGACCAGACACATGTTTTATACTAAACCAAGACCAGAGTGAAGGTGACATGGATGGTTGGTTTAATTTTTGTTACACTTCTGCTTATCTATGAATTCTTTGGAAGAAGTAAGAGCCTCTAAAAGCCTTACATGAACGCATTTCAATTTTATTCTCTTTTAATTACTGGTTATTATGAAATTTAGAAGTAGGGTTTTATTTTATTTTATTTTTTTGCAGCTGGCTTTTATTTTGAAACAAATTTGTTTTCAAGCTCTGTGTTTAACTTTGCCTTGGTATATGGTTCACTAAGAAAATTAACAACTGGGTCTGATTTTAGAAATTAATGAAGTCCATGCCAATAGGAGGACTACAGTTGAGGTCAAGTCCTACTCTGCTGAAAAGCCTATAAAGTATGTGTTGTAGGTACAAAAAAATCTTAATTAATGTAAGTTACAATCATTTAAAAATTTTCTCTGTGCATCAACATGTTCAAAACTCTCTGCTAGGCTTAGGGATACCAAGTAAGTATAGTTTCTACCGTCAAGGAACAAAGGAATCTCAAACTTTGGACACCATGGTATTTAGCAGTTAAATCAAGAAATATTTTTATTGAAATATAATTGATGTGCAATATTGTATTAATTTTAGGTATATAGCATAGTGATTCAATATATGTATACATTATGAAATTATCCCTGCATTGTCTAGTTATCATCTGTCACCATACAAAGTCATTATAATATTATTGAATATATTTCTGATGGTGCACATTACATCTCCATTACGTTTTTATTTTACAAATAAAAGTTTGTACCTTTTAATCTCCTTCACCTGTTTTTTTTAAAGATTTTATTTATTTGACAGAGAGAGAGATCACAGGCAGGCAGAAAGAGAGGAGGAAGCAGGCTCCCTGCTGAGCAGAGAGCTGGATGTGTGAGACTCCATCCCAGGACCCTGAGATCATGACCTGAGCTAAAGGCAGAGGCTTTAACCCACTGGGCTATCCAGGCGCCCTCCTTGACCTGTTTTGCCTGCTTCCCAACCCTTCTCCCACTTGTAACCAACAGCGTATTTCTTGTATTTATGCATCTGTTTCTGTTTGGTTGTTTGTTTTGTTTCTTATATTCCACATATAAGTAAAGTCATAAGGTATTGTCTTTCTCTGATATTTCCACTTAGCATAATACCCCCCAGGTCTATTCATGTTGTCACAAGTGGCAAAAGTTCATTCTTCCTGATGACTGGATAATATTCCTGTGTGTGTGTGTGTACCACTTCTTGTTATCCATGCATTCATTCATCAATAGATACTTAGGTTGCTTCCATATCTTGGCTATTATAAATAATGCTGTGATGAATATAGGGTGTCCTCTTAGAATTGTTATTTTAATTTTATTCAGATAAATACCCAGAAATGGAATTGCTGGATTGTAGGGTAGTTCTATTTTTAATTTTTTGAAGACCCTCCATACTGTTTTACATAGTGGGCACATCAATTTATATTCCCACTAACAGTGCATGAGGGTTCCCTTTGCTCCACATTCCCACCAATACTTATTTTTATCTTTTTGATAATCACTAATCTGTGTGAGATGATATCTCATAGGGGTTTTGATTTGAATTTCCTTGATAATTAGTGATGTTGGCTATCTTTTTAAGTGTCTACTGGCCATCTGGATGTCTTTTTGAAAAATGTCTATTCAGGTCCTTGCCCACTTTGTAACAAGGTTGCTTTGTTTTTTTTTTTCCAGGTTGCTTGTTTTGTTGTTAAGTTGTTTAAATTCTTTATATATCTGGGGTATTAACTCCTTATCAGATGTATGATTTGCAAATATCTTTTCTTCATTAGGTTGCATTTTCATTTTGTCCATGGTTTCCTTTGCTTTGCAGAAGCTTTGTAGCTTGATATAATTCCATTTGTTTATTTTAGCTTTTGTCACCATTGTCAATGATTCTTAAAAAAATGATTTATTTAGTTACTTTAGGGAGGGAGGGAGAGAGGGAATCAAACTCCCTGCTAAGCACACATGAAGCCTGACTCAGGGCTCCATCTTACAACCCAGAAATTATGATCTGAACTGTTACCAAGAGTCAGCCGTTCAACCAACTGAGCCACCCAGGTGGCCCACCAAGGAGCCTTTTGATTTATATTGTCATCATGATACCAAAAAATGCCTTCATTATCATTACTAATAACTGTATTAAAGTTGAGATTCTTCCTTCAGCCTTAGGACCTGAACAAGAGAAGACTATGGATAATGGCTGACTGAAAATCTGCAAAACTCTTGCTTACTGAACTATAAAGGTGAGGGTATTCTAAATACAGTGACTCTAATTTTCTCTTACTTTTCTAAAAATTCATTTAAAAATGAAGATTTGTTAAGTATGTATGACTATATGATTGCTACTAAGCAGGTACTACCGGGACAAAAACATGGATTTAGGAGAAGAAAGAATAACATGCCATATAGTGGTCCTGATTAATCTGAATCATGAGAGGGCTTAAAGCTACTACCCAGGCAGTAGTATTCTACAAGTCATCAAATTTCCATGTGTTCTCAGTTCCCAAATTGTGGCCTGTAGTCTGTTGGTAGACTATGAGAGTCCTCCATAGACAATCCATGCTGGCTCCTAATTTTAAATCTTGGGCCCACACAATACTAGTTTCCAGCAAGAAAATGTGATACCAACATTTAATAAAGAAGCAGATCTTACAAGATTGTAATCATATAAAAAGATCCGTTAATTCTGGGGCGGAATTTTTTTTTTTTTGTGGAGGGCCAGATTTGGGGTAAGTATAGCATACAAGATGATTTGCTACGTCTGTGAACTGAAAAATGTTTGAGAATTACTATCCTGCTATGATCTGGTATATTTTTATAATGCTTCACCTTCTAGCCCTTGGAACATCAAGAAAGGACAAAGAAATTTATACAGAGAATGGGTAATGTTTTTTCAACAACTTGCTATCTGCAAGTCTAATCTCTGAAATCTTAAACCTATATGCCCCAACCTGTTTCACTTTCTCTTACTTCTAGGGAGATCCATAACATTTTCAACCACTCTATAAAGAACTGACGTGTCAAATACTTAAGAGTCAGGATGGAGGTGGGAGTTCTCACCTCCAGAGACCAAATACATGTTTTCTCAGTTGCATGTAAGATAACCAGTATATTTTTTAAGTTTTGAGAAGTGCTGAAATGAGTAGTGGCTTGTCACACATAGAAGTTTTAAAAAGTAATATACCATTATGGGCATTTTCTCACCCTATCTTAAAAACAGTACAAGACATCCAACTTCACGTATGTAGAGAAAACAAAGTTTGAGAGCAAAGTTGAAAAACTGACAGAATTGTTTTGAACCCCTGGAATAGTTAAAAGCAGATTTATACTGAAATCTCACATTATGATTAGAATAAATTAAACCACAGACTATAAATCTTTATATAGTATTGTAAAAATAATTTCCTCTATAAATTTTATCTACTTGTGAATAAAAGCTATTAAAATCTTTTATTCTTGATGAACTACAAAATTCATATATTAATTTATCTTTTGAACATAAGTTTTACAAAGGCCAGAAAAAGCTACCTATTTCTATGATCTGAATCAGTGTATGAGTGCCACTACCATTATGTATAAGACACTGGTAGTAAACATGGCAGAAGTGGGAGTAAAGAAATATAAGAAATTATTTCAAGAGTATGTGCATACTCTCTAAACATGCAAGAATTCACAACAAAGTATGTAGATCTTTAAAGGCATTTTAGGGGCACCTGGGTGGCTTAGTTGGTTAAGCAACTGCCTTCAGCTCAGGTCATGATCCCAGAGACCTGGGATGGAGCTCAGCATCGGGCTCCTTGCTTGGCAGGAGGCCTGCTTCTCCCTCTCTCACTCCTTCTGCTTGTGTCCCCTCTCTGGCTGTGTTTCTCTCTATCAAATAAATTTAAAAAAAAAATATTTAAAGGCATTTTAATCATTCATGACCTTTCAAGGTCATGTGGAAAATAATTCCTTATCAAGCCATTCTCTTCTAGAGACTAATTTCTGTCATCCATTTTTCATGTGAGCTTCTGCAGAGTTTGTCTTGATTTATTTCCCTTTTGTGAATGTGAATGTTGTCTTTGACTTTTCCACTACACAGCTGAGTTTTACCACTTAAAAGGCTTTAGGCTTTAAGATAATAAATATTTGAATACCAGGTACCTAAAATTTTCCATGTCTCATATATTTTATGATCTTTAGTCTAGAGAACATTCCCATAGGAAGAGACATCCCAAATCATTTGGTTCAATCTTCTTGGGATACCATATACAGTATTATTGTTTTGTTGTTCCAAATTGTATTAATGACCCTGTGGTGGAAGAAGGAATGCAGCAGCAATAGTAACAATAATTCCAACTACCTTACACTGAGTGCTCACTATATGCCAGGCACTGGGTCAGATATTTAACATATGTTATCCCATTTAACTCTTACCACAAATCTATGTGACAAAATGCTATAGTTGTCCTCATTTTCAACAACCAAGCCTTAACACAATTAAGGAACTTACCCACAGTACAACAACTGATTGCTGACAGTTTTCAGAACTCAGGCTATCTGATTCTAGAGTGTGCTATTAACCATGTGTTCAAGGAGATCCTGTAGGCTTTTTAAATCTGTGAGATACTCTCATAATAGAAATCTGGGCTGTTGTCCATAGTTTTGGCTTAATCTCTGCTATACTGATTTCTTAGTTTCCCCCATTTTGAATCACAATTTTCTCACCTCATATCAGCCTTGTTTTCTAGCACAGTCTGGTCCAGATTGCCATTCTCTTGCTTCATCCCTTTCCCTCGGATTCCATATTCTTTCTCCCTGTCCCATTTGAGTAAGTAGATGCCAAGTCGAGCTAAAATTAATCTGACTTGGTAACATCAATTTTGCTACTCCATCCATCACCCTGGAATGTCAGCTCTTGTCTTGTTTTCTGGCCCTATGTCTGGACATCAGTTTAAGAACTTTCATTTGTGAGTTGAGAAGATGTGTATTTCTGGGACGCCTGGGCTGCTCAGTCAGTAAGCATCTGCCTTCAGCTCAGGTCATAATCCCAGGGTCCTGGAATGGAGTCTCGTATGGAGGTCCTTGCTCGGTGGGAAGCCTGCTCCTTCCTCTGTCTGGCTGCTCCCCCTGCTTGTGTGCTCTCTCTCTGAAAAATGAATAAATAAAATCTTTAAAAAAAAAGAAGATGGGGATTTGTTTGCAGTCCAGGGCAGAGGTCAGTCCCTTAGTTAGCCCAGAACAAATAGACTTGCTGACATGAGGAACAGAGGCTCACACTGTGACTTTAGCATCATTTATAAAACTCTTCTATATAACATACTTCATTCACAAAAGATTTTGGCTCTTCTAGAAAGATGTGACAACTTACTATTAAGGAACCACACTAATAGAAGGGATACTTTCAAATTTGATGTATATACTTCAGCAAATCAAAGTGTCAGTCAGGAAGGAAAACAGTGTCCCTTTCTCTTACTAATTCATACTGATGTGAGGGAAAAATGGCCCAGGCCAGAAAATTAATCTTGTGACTCCCTCATGCCTCAGCCCTATTTTATGACTTCTAGCTCTTTGGCATTGACTCTCAGTTTATACCTTATCCATCCCCTTTTAGATATTGCTTTACAAATGTTCTCATATATTTTTCACACATTCTATTGCCTGCTTTACACTAGTATCCCCAGAGGCAAAAACATTTTATTTCTTTTGTAACCAGCTCCCACTTCAGTTTTTCTGCATACAGTGGGTGTTCTACACATGCTGTTTACCGAATGTATTCCTACTAGAGAGTGTCTTTGAGCCATTAGGATTTCATACTTACATACATGAAGTCAATAGGAAAAGACAGATAATTTCTCTGAATGGTTTCCCAAATAGCCTGTGTAGAATTATGTCATGCTTTTTTTATGCATATGTAGTTAAAACCTATATGGTGACTCATGAAACAATGTCACATTTCACACTTAGGAATGATTATGAATAATTATCCCCGGGTTTTGGTCTGAAAGGCAAAGTGAAAGTTCTAAATGAGTTTTTTTTCCACATCACTTAATGACAGCTTTTAAAAGAAAATCAGGGCTATCCAATGACCTATACAGCTGTTTCTGAAAACCTTAATGTAATCAAGCAGATCTGAGTTAGGTAACTGCATTCCAAATACAGATCACTAACATGAAAGATTTAAATAAACTGAGTCATGACATATCAAAGTGTATCCATTTAAAAAATGTGCATAAATTAAATATAGCTCCAATAGCTTCTTCATGTTGTGCAGATGACCTTTTAAACACCATTTAATTAGATCATTCTCATGCTCAAGGACTTTCAGTAGCTCACCATTGCCTAAGAAATGAATTCAGATTCCTCTGCTCTGCTTCTTTCACAGTCCAGTGCCATCTATCTCACTATGATCTTTCCACTACCTTGCAACACAAATCCTCTTGTCTTGCCAAGCTATGTTCTTCAATGCCCCCTTGCAACACATATAGTACACCCCGGGGAATTTACTCAGGTCTTTCACCCTGTAAACCCCTCCACCATCTGACTGCACATCCTTTTTCACCAGTGCTTGTGGACTCAGCTCAAGTCCTATGTTCCTCTGTGATGCTTTTCCTTACATCTGCCCTCTATAAAGATCCATTTTGCCCACTAAATACTAAACAGTACCCTAGCACTTTGAATCTTTAGTCAAAGTCACTCTACTCTGATTTCATAAGGATATTGCCTCTGATACCAGCTGGTGTCATTCATGTAACACATGATCATATCCTTATTTTGATATTTTATAATGTTTTATACATAGCATTCATCATGCCAACAAAACTATAAACTTTTCAAGAGCAAGAATAATGACCAATTCTTATTAATCTCCACATTACCTAGCTTGTACAGCTAGACTAATAGTAGGCACTCAATAAGTACCTGACTTGAATTACATTTAAAACCTGCCTTTTCTTGGGAATGTATCTGTTAATTACCTACATGTGTATGTGAAACTAAAGGGAATTTTAGTTACCCACAATAAGCTGTAGCAGATGCTATTAATGACGTGGCCAGATCCGTTTTATTAGGCTGATGCACCCACCATCCAGCTTCCTTGAAGGCTGGCTGCTAATGATTTACAGCTGCACCCTTCTCAGGAGCTGATAGAAGCTGCCTCACCTGCATATGCTAAAGAGGTTATACCCCATCCCAGAAGTAAGCTATAGCCAATGACTTACAGATGCAGCACACAAAAGTCTGTTCTCCTAGGCACTGGGCAGTACAAACTCAGTGATGTAATTCATGTTCCAAAAGCCCAGTGGAGTCAACCTACATGTCTCCTGAAGCCACAGACTTACTTAACTGCTTCTCCTACTCTATTCTGCTCTCCTTACTCCCATACAAGTTTTTCTTGAGTTCACTCCCTCAATAAACCATTTGCCCAAGAATCCTAACCTTAGGGTTAGCTTCTAGGAAACACTACCCAAGACACAAGTATTTCTAAAATAAATGAAGTGTAGATGTTTATAACTGCTTTTAAGTAGCAGAAAATCTTTGACAAACTCTGTTCTCAGAGAATATAACATCACCAGAAAACATTACCATCCTTTCAGACAGCCATATAAAACTTTGGGGTGACTTGCTGTCAGTAATATACGTGGTATGCGTGAAATAGAAGTGAGCACAAAGAGGATTCAGTCCTGTGGTTCTCTGCCTCTGCTCTCCATCTCATCACAGATAAGGAACACTTTATGCAACTAAGGTAATGATAGTTTTGAACTTCAAAGAGGTCAGAGGAGTAAGTTAAATCTTGCTTAGGAGACAGGGAAAGCTCAGAGTTGATTCTAATAAATGATTCCCACCCCAGTTCTAGTTCAACTTCATGATTTTTTTGAAAATTAGGAAATGCAAAAGACATAAAGGAAACTTCCCCAAGGTTATAAAACTATTCTACAGCAAAGCAGGAACTGGAACTCATATCTCCATCTACTTAGTACAGGATTTGATTTAATGTAGCATTTCCCACAATGTGTTTTGTAGAACACTAGTCACTAATTCTATGAGCTGTTCCATCTGAAAAAAAGTTCCAGGGGTACCTGGATGGCTCAGTTGTTAAGTGTCTGCCTTCAGCTCAGGTCATGATCTCAGGGTCCTGGGATCGGGCCCTGCATGGGTCTCCCTGCTCTGATGGGAAGCCTGCTTCTCCCTCTCTCACTCCCGCTGCTTGTGTTCCCTCTCTCACTGTGTTTCTCTCTGTCAAATAAATAAAATCTTAAAAAAAAAAAAAGAGTTCCAAATCCTGCCTAATATATCCCTTTCTTGGAAAGTCACAGAGAACATTAACATATCAAAGGCTTTGAAAAATCATAAACTAAAATAGAAGTTTTCTCCAATCTTATTTAATCACAAGTAATTTCCTCATTTTTCATGTAGCACCTATTAATCAATATTCCTCAGAACCAGCAATCCGTGGTACTCACTTTGGAACAAGCTAAGGTAACTGATTACCCTAGGAATTTGCTAGGTACTATGAATATTTATCTGGGCCACTCAGTAAAGATTATTCCATTTTTAATGTTTAAAGGAAGATCAAGAAAAAGTTAGCACCTTGATTTTAATTCCCAGAAAAGAAGGGAATAAAGACGAAATTAGAAGGCTCACGGAAGGCTACCAATCACTTGATATTATCTTTATAAAACACATCAGTACTTGAGCACTTATACAAATCTCCTAAATACCAAGTTATTACAAGTTATAAGTTTCAGGAACACTTATGGAAGGAATAAATGTGTATGGAAATGTTATTTAAGCCTACATGGTCAATGCCAGATTAGAGCTTAACAAACAAAGCAGAGAAAGTGGTCATATTAAATTTTACATGCAGTCATTATATCTCACACATTCCTCATAAGACCAAAATTAGAAATAGCTACAACTCATGTTCTTTTCTTTCACCTGTATATATATAATAATGATAAATTACTGACCAGTACATAAGTAAGATGCATTATTCATATTTAAACATAGCTCATAGGCTACTGTGGTTGTTTCCTGATGTGTAAAATAAATACCAAACATCAAACAAAATGTATCATCCCATTAGCTTCTTTCAGCTGACCCCTTAATGTCAGTGTTTGAAAAATAGGTGCAAACATTTGATTTACTCACTACCACAAGAAGGCCAGGCATGACTGCTACTACAATGTTAAGTCTGGCTTTGTGAAATGAGATTGAAGTCAGTGGAACTTACAGCAAGTTCTTTTGTTTTGAAACTGTGGCTAAAGGTTTCATCCATAAAAGTACTTTTTCTAATGAACTGCTTGCATATCAGGTAAGACTTCAACTGGGACAGATGAGGAGAGAAGAAAAGTATCAGTTTTAATAACACTTTGTTTCTGTGGTGCCAGTACGAGTGGTATAAATTTCTGCAATGCATAAGCAGAAGACAATGGATTTTTTAATTAATTATTTAGCATATAGCGTGCCTAGCCCCATACAAAGTGCTGAGGAACTGGCGGTACTTAAAAAAGTAGGAGATGTAATTTAAAATCTAAAATCTAAATGAAATGACATTTCAAAACACATCAAACAACTAGAAAGTAACTAATATGACTATGTGGGACATACACTGAAGAGATAAACTTGATTGCTTATAGGGTGAAAACAAGTTGTAGAGACTTAAATATGAAAGTTAAACTTCCTCTTTTCCCTACAAGATCAGTTTCTAGACCCTTTTTGTCTAACTTGGAAATATTTTTTCAAGGAGAATCATAATCCTCAAACATACCTGTGTCCTTAAACACCGAAATGGCTTTAAGAACATCACTTACTCTGAGTCTCAGATTTAGTGGCTATTAAACAGGTCAGTATTCAATCAAAACCCTAAGTCATACTATAACTTCAAGCCTCAATAATGAAAACAAGAGATTTACTAAATGGTGATTTTTAGGCTTTTGGAAAAGTACATATACAGAATGAGGGATTTGGATTAGGCTAATATGATCTCTGATCAATCTAGGGATATATTTTTTTTCATTTTTAAAGAACTTATAAACACTGGTAGGGATCAATTTTTTACCTAATTTCTCATTTTCAGGAACAAATATTAGGGCTCTATCAGAAGTCTAGTGAAGACAGTTTCATCTTTCATGTTATAAAAACATAACAAAAGAACCAGAGGATAGATGTTTCAAAAGGAAGGAAGGGGAAACACCAAAAGAAGATGCTTGGTTGGGGATATGTGGGATTGTAATAAAAACTACATTTAACCACTTCCAGCTTGATTTCAAGCCAGACTAAGCCTGAAAATACAGCCGTAATGAGTAAGAAGAATATAGGTTGCATTACCTTGTATGTTGTAAATTCAAGAGCAAAACTGTTACTAATCAACACGAAATTCTGCCAAATCTTTGCATTCTTTATATTTCTATTAATCAACAAATCTCTGTAAAGTGTTTGTTTATATCAGAGGCTATGAATGAGAATAACAACTCTGACTACAAGTGAATCATTTTTGTGTAAAATATTTATACTTGACTTCCTCTTATCTCCCCTACACAGCTTTGGGGCCCTCTTTCTCTGATCTTCAGTAGTAGGTGTTTAGGGAATACAAATAGCCTTTAATATTATTATATATTATAATACATCTTCCAAAACCAAACAGTAGCTATTTTTCAATTATTTGTTATTATAGATGATTCATCACTAGACTTAAGAGATAATCAAACAAAATCACAGGCCCTAATAACATCTAAAAACTTTAGAAATCCAGGAACAAAGTAAACAAAAAGCCTGAGGACAAGCTAGATAATAAAATAATAAAACCATCCCAGAGATAAATTACCAGCAGAAGCAAGGATTCTGAATAGAATAAGGAGGGGACTGAGTGACCACGGGAATTCTACTATCATTCAGTCAAATCATCAAGATTTTATAGAAGAGGTTTTCAGCAAAATATTAAATGAAAAGGAAGGGTGGCATAACAAATAAGCAGAAAAAAAAACAAGATGAAGAAACGTTTGCACCAAGATTGATCAGAACACTTCTAAGTGAACATGTAACTACTTGAGAATTGGGCTTAACATTACAGAATCTTTAGGATGCATCCTAAATAAACTATTTAATTCCAGAAATAATGCCTTTACTTTAGTGGCTGTTGCCAAAAGATTAAGGGTTTCCTTTGTTTGGGGCAGCAAAATAGGCTCAGAAGTTCCAATAAACAAAACTCTACATTATGAATGAAGAAAGCCAAATACGTCACTAAAATCAATGAAACAATTACCACCACCATGAAACAATATACTTACATAATATTAAAGAAAGAAAAAGAGGAAAAACATTTTTAAAAGAAGCAGGAAGTGTTGATTATTAGCTTCAGAGAATTATTCTCACTTTTACATAGATTTGACCCTCTCAATATTAGTTTATCGTAACTAGTTAAGCCAACCCCCCACTTATAATCACTTTTACAGAAAGAAGTTTCTATGTTCCAACTAACTTTCCTGAATTGTCCTCAACTAATTCTTGTTATAGTCTTGGCACAACTAGCCTCTGTTCAAGTCTGTTCTAGGGCAAACCTCCCCCATGGCTCTCTTTCTTCTATAATAGAGGCTTCTGGGGGCACCATATACATCCCAGCTCTTTCTAAACAACACAGCCAGTTTGGCTCTGAATGGATGACTCAGAAGGCTGACTTTTCATTTTAAGAACCAAATAATTTTACAGCAGACAAATTCAGATTTAATGAACTTAAACAATTTATTAAAATGATCATAATTTGAAAATGAAAAGATTTTTTATGGTTCTCCCCCCAAAATTGCTTTCACCATTCAAAAATGAACAGCGAGGGGGGTGGAGGGATGGGAGAGCCTGGTGGTGGGTACTGGGGACACCTAAAGTGGGGAGCACTGGGTGTGGGGAATGGGGAATGAATCTTGAAACACTGGAAAAAAAAATTTAGTAACAATAAAAAAAAAATTAAAAAAAAAAAAACAAAAAAACAAAAATGAACAGCACTTATGTTATATATTAAAATGCCAGCAAAAAAATGCAAGTGGAGGAAGTCAGATGACAACAAACTATTGCTGAAATAAGAGAAAAATATGCAATAATCATCTTGTATTCATAAAAATAGGTATTTTCTATACAAATTACCATTATTATAAATCTCATCTCATATATTTACAGCCCCTAAATGTAAAATTCAGAAGAATATGTGTATAGCAAGATGAAATTGTCTATGGAGCCAAAATCAACTTTTTCAAGTGATGTTGAGCCCAAGCATACAAAAAGTTGCACGTTTAAAGCAATGAAATCCAAAGCAAAGCCAAATTAGCAAAACCACAATCAGACTGCAGTGAAAACAAATTACTTATATATAATTATTTTTTTTAAGATTTTATTTATTTGACAGAGAGAAACACAGCCAGAGACGGAACACAAGCAGGGGGCGTGAGAGAGGGAGAAGCAGGCGTCCTGCCGAGCAGGGAGCCCGATTCGGGACTCGATCCCGGGTCTCTGGGATCATGACCTGAACCGAAGGCAGTCGCTTAACCAACTGAGCCACCCAGGTGCCCTACTTATATATATTTAAACAAAAGGGACAAACAGTACTTCAAGTGAACCTTAAGAAGAGAGTCTTCCATAAGAATTCATTTCAGGGTACCTGGGTGGCTCAGTTGTTTAAGCCACTGCCTTCAGCTCAGGTCATGATCCTGGAGTCCCGGGATGGAGTTCTGTGTCAGCAACCCTGCTCAGCAGGGAGTCTACTTCTCCCTCTGACCTTCCCCCTCTGATGCTATCTCTCTCTCATTCTTTTTCTCTCAAATAAATAAATAAAATCTTTTTTTAAAAAAGAATTCATTTCAAACTCAAATGTTCCAGTTTGAGGTTCACTGTAGTCAGAACACCTAAGGGAAAGGAGCTCTAACCTATTCTTATGATAGAAGATATTTGCTTCATGAAAACCTCCACAAAGTGGAGAAAAGAAAATTATCCATCCTATACATCAAATCTCAAAAGAAACTATGGCACCTCCTTGGGAAATGCTTCCATTCCTTTTTTCAATCTTCCTGTTCAGAAAGATATATCAAGAAGATTAGAGACTCAAGTTTAAGAGAGGAAACAAAGTGAAAGTAGACAAAGTGAAATGTTCCACAGCAAACAATTAGGGTTTGAAATATCAGATACTAGTTATCTTTAAATAATATTTTTTAAATATCATAATCATTACTATGAGGCAAATGGAGTTGGATAGGCATGTTTAATGTTTTAGTTTCTACTAACCAAAGGCTATGGTGAAAATACTCTACTTATATTGTCAAAACCAGGTTTGTCTTAGAGGAATACATAGATGTTGGTTTTTAAATTGGTTTGACAAGTGTACTTCTAAAGCCGTATGTAGTCAAGACTATAAAAGATGAAGTCCACTTGTTAATACATTATATAAAACACATCATATAACATTGAACACAGCAGATGGATCCCTACATAGACAGAAAGGAGAAGGGAAATCCTCTTGAAGACAAAATGAAAACTTTACCTTCTGACTGCAAGTCTAACTGCATGGTAACATCATGCTTGCATGAGACTAATAGACATATGTGGGCTTCAATTACACATAGGCATCACACTAAGAAGAGATCAGAAAATGTGGATAAAGTAAAGCTTTTTTAAAAAATATGGAATAGAGGGGGATATTTTAATTAGATGGCACATGATCAAAGTTACCTGCAGTGGATTTTGATGCAAAGTTGGTTTAAAAAAAATTGGATTCCCAGCTAAGAGAAACAGAGTGAACTACAAAGGAAAAGTCCTAATCAAGGTCTGTGAATAAGATCAAGGACCAGAATAAACACATAATATTTAGGAATCAGTGATAATGATAACTAGAATACATTTTATTTAAAAACCTAGCACCAAGATATAGTAAGCAGCAGTATAATTTGAAACTAAGGAAAGGTTTTGGAGTCTGATTACCTATGTGTGAATCCCTGCCTCACTACATGTTAGCTGTCTAACTTTGGGAAAGTTATTTACCCTTTCTGTGCCTTAGTTTCTTAATCTATAAAATGGGGTTCATAATGGTGTTCAACCTCATAAAGTTACTGTAAGTATTAAATAATTGAATATACATAAAAGACATGGAATACAATCTGACACATACTTAACATCCAATAATTATTAGCTAGCTAGTTTTTTTAAAGATTTTATTTATTTATTTGAGATAGAAAGAGAGAGCACAAGCAGGGGGAGCATCAGAGGGAGAGGGAGAAACAGAGTCCCTGGCTGAGCAGGGAGCCTGACGTGGGGCTCAATCCCAGGACCCTGAGATCATGACCTGAGCCAAAGGCAGCTGCGTAACGACTGAGCCACACAGGCGCCCCACTAGTTTTAAATTAGTATTTATTAAAAATCTTTAAATTTACTATTTAAATAGAAATTTCCATCCTTAAACAAATTTTTCAAAAAACTACTCTTTCAGTAAAAGGCTATTAGTCAAATCATATGGCATAATAAAAGGGACACTCCTACCTATAGTTTTCACTAATTAATTGCCAACAGAATACCTAACACATAGTTAACCATTTTTTTTTAAATTTTTTAAGACTTTATTTATTTGACAGAGAGAAATACAGCCAGAGAGGGAACACAAGCAGGGGGAGTGAGAGAGGGAGAAGCAGGCCTCCTGCCGAGCAGAGAGCCCGATGTGGGACTCGATCCTGGGTCTCCGGGATCATGACCTGAGCCGAAGGCAGTTGCTTAACCAACTGAGCCACCCAGGCGCCCCATAGTTAACAATTTTTAATGATTACCTTCAAAGTCAGTTCAAAGTACAAACTATATAACTTTCCTGGATAGTCATTGCAAGTAACTGCAGATAAATAAAGAAATGATAAGGCCAAAAGAAGTTGAACTACTGTTCTCTGTCTGCATCAGCTTTGGTAGTTTATGGAATGGAATGTGGGATAAAGGCAAGATGATCTGAATATTGTAGGCAAAACTCATTGTGAGTTACCATCGTATATTAAACACCTGTAAAAGGCCCTAAAGATATAAAAAAATTATTAGATTCTCTCCCTGTTCTCAAGAGAAAAGTAGTCTAGCTATGGAGTCAAAGCACATCTATATACACACAATCATAACTCACATGAGCAGTGAAGAGCTAATGGGATTTAAGTCACTACAAGAGTGTTGTCATTATCAGCAATGGAAATAGTTTCCATTCATTGCCATGTGATGTTTTAACAGGACATAAGACAATGCATACATATATTTTTCATTTCCCTTTTATTATACATTCTTAAGGTATCTTACACCTATATTGTCAGAGGGATTGAGGTTCAGGGAGATGAAGTAAATTGACCATGGGCACCTAATAGATGGAAGAACTGAAATATGAACTCTTTGACTCTGTACTCTAGCAATATGGATGTTGTATATGTTAACAGGGATGAAACTGATGATTGAATTTTCCTAGGGAAGGTATTTATGGAATGAATGAGTAATGTACTTAAAAACCTATACAATTCTCTTAGGAAAATAATACTATAGCATTGATTATTTATTTCTCAGTGCAAACAAACATATACCTTGAGTAAAAACACTGCTGTTGTTCCCTAATAAGATGACATGACACTAAAATGATTAACAGATACCATTTCCTCAACAATGACCTTCCCCTTTCCTCTTTTATTTCCTCTGTTTTGAAGATGGCATGTGGTAACGGTTGAGTTCTACTTGTCTGCAGGTCTAATGTGTAGTGTTTATAAATTAGCTGAAAACAATGTACCTCTGAATATGAGCTACTCAGCTCTTGCCCATTCTATGTCCTCTCGTTACCCTGACCTTTCACAATTAGTAGTAACTGTTTACTGCCAGGAGTTATATTAACTGATGAACAGTTTCTAAAATATAGAGTCTCCTCTATCATTCTGGTATCAAGAGACAGGACTAGTTTACTGCAGATAGTGAAAAGAACCCAGGGAACTGGAATAAGAAAGACCTGAGTTTGAATCCCAGCATAACTTTCAAATAGCTGCATGACCACAGACAGGTTACTTAATTTCTCTGACTTCAAAGCTTCAGTTTTCACACCTATAAATCAGGAATAATGATATTTGCTTTACCAAGTTTTCCTGAGCATTGAACAGAATGCTATATATAAAATATCTGTTCATGTACTAAGTACTCTAAAAGAGCTGATTCACTTTCTAATCATCTTTATGGTTAGACCATGTGTTTGATGGCAGGTCAGTTTAATTATATGGAGTTGTATTTTAAGAGCATGACTTCACCCACATTTTATCCAAAAATCTATACATTAAAATGCCATGTTATGATGCTATTCTAATAAATGATACATTGAACAGAAGAAGGAAATCACACCTTATAAATGGACAAAAGGTCAAATTATTTCCTATATAGTAAAAAGCTTCACTACCAAACACAGAACAAATATTCATTCTTATAATCATTGTCATATTTTTGCTCAGTTCTATATATTCAGTTTCTCTGCAAGAAATTTATAAGTTGTCATATTAATTGTTTTCAGAAGAGACATAATGCAATCAGTGATTAGAATACATAAAAATTGAAGACAAATTAATTGGGAAACTTGGAACCTTGTTAAAATGAGTTTGTGTGGTAATTTCTTTCTGACTTTTTTGACCAGGAAACTTTTGTCACTGGTTCTTCATACTTATGGGCTATGGTTTTCTCTGAAAATAAATTAAATACTTGCCTATAAAAAGGAACAAACTATTTAATGAAACAGAAATGTCTATGAGAATTTTCAGACTTAACAAACACATACCAATTATCATGTTAGATGCTTCTACATTCACAAAAATGAGTGAGACATAAGTTATTTCTATTTTACAAATTAGGAAACTGAAATTCAGAGAAAGTAACATGTTCGCTCAGAAGTATTTAGTCAGTTTCTGGTAGTGCCAGAATTTAAGCCCAGAGATTTGAACATCAAGCATAGTATCCTTCCTATTCTACCACAACTGGTATGAAAATTAAAAATGTCCTAGGTCATACTAAATTTATCCAGCTCCCAGTTCTGGTGCTGAGAGTCATAGTATAATGTGGAGGCGAGAGTAAAAAGCTGGTGCTCTAGAACAAGGATCAGTCCAGTACTCTGGAATCAGAATGCATATCTGATTCAGCATTTGAGATGAGTTAGTGAATTAAATCAGGCAAGCACACACAAGTTTGAAAACACATAGCACAAAAC
This sequence comes from Spilogale gracilis, assembly GCA_004023965.1. Lineage (NCBI taxonomy): Eukaryota > Metazoa > Chordata > Mammalia > Carnivora > Mephitidae > Spilogale > Spilogale gracilis. Next base: position 12,750 of record PITA01010815.1, on the reverse strand, counting down.
ATAACAGGGCAGAATAAACAAAAATAGAGACTACATAAATAAATCCTAGAGACTACAGTAAATAGTCAGGCATCTGGACATTCACGGAAACCAAAGGGCCAGCCTCAGTGGTTGGGAGAAAAGACACACGGTGCCAATAACAAGGCATGTTCAAAACCAATTCAGCCCATTTCCTGGCCAGGTAGCCTCTCACAAACATTAATCAGGACAAGTCACAGTTGTGGGAAAAACCTATTAAGTATTTTTCTCTCTAATACTGATCTCAAATTGAAAGATTTAAAGCACATTCCATCTTTCATATCTAATACTAAAGTCTTCTTTATCTAAAAAACATAGGGTGAAAAAGTGATCAAATATTTAGACTTATATTGGTTACATAATGACTACTTTGGGGACAGAATTAAAAACACACATCCATAGGAAATTTTGAAGCATTTTTGAAAAATTACAAAGCTCTCATTTATAATCAAAGATGAATATGGAAAGAGCAGATATGGGCAAAAAGCACATCGGATGCTGGGGAAATAATCAGACCTCAACAAAAGGGACTTGCTTCTAAAGGAATTGTATTTGGAGCACAGACAATGACATCATATAAGCAGTGTAAATCACAAAGTGCTTACTGCTTAATGTCATCATATGAAAGCACATTTTACTGAGGTAAATATAATGAACAGGCACACTTCATTATCTCCTTAAGTATATACTTTATAGGGACAACATGCACCAGGAAAGTGTTGGCTACCTGTCTCTGGATATGCTTATCAATGAATCTCAAGGGTGCTAATTCTCCATTTCTTTTAGAGCCACTTCTTTGAAATACACTTGATAAGATAAAAGTACCTTGTCTTTTTGTCCCTGTCCTAATCAAAGATGCCTCCCACCCACCCCTGAAATAAAAAAAAATTGGCTAGGTTAGGTGGGCCAATCTAAATAAATAACTTTTTATACCTTGAAACCACATTATTTTATCTTTGCTTGGCATCTTCTACATGTAAATTCCTTGACAAGGCTTTCATTCCACGAAGACCTTGGGCTCTGAGCATGTTCAAACTGTCTTTTCCATGTGCAAGTCGGCATGGCTCTTCACAAGAACAACAACAGTTATAACAGCTACTACTTATTGAGACTTACTGTATGTCAGGCATTGTGCTACACACTTACCTCATAGAAATAAAGGCCATTTGCTCCTGTCAAAGGTCAACCCCTCCATGTGTGATCTGGATTCTATCCTCTTATTTTCTCTTCCCTGATTTCTCCTTTTCCAATGAAACATCTTTATTAGCATATAGACATGCATTAGAGTTTCTCATCTTTTTAAAAAGAGATCCTTCCTTGATGACACATCCAGCTACCATCCCATTTACCTATGCTGCTTCATAACCAAACTTGTCAAAAGGGTCAAATCCAATGGATATTTTTCATCTTCATTTTACACAGGTAACCACTCCCTCTTTCTTGAAACACTCTTCTGTCTCAACTACCATGAAAGTTAGGTTTCCTTCCTTTCCTTTTTGCCACATGTCTTAGTCTCCCTTGCAAGTTCTTCATCACCTATACCTCAGAGATTGATACAGAACCCTCTTTCCTTCTCTTTCTAAATTCTCTCTGTTGGTTTCCTCATCCAGTATCATAATCTTAAAAATCAATATATTGACTACTCCAAAATGTATATCCCTGATTTATAATTTTGTGAAACCCAGACCCATAGAAAAACTGCCAACTCAAAGCTTTTATATTGATATTCTACACATATCTCACACTTAACACATCAAAAACCAAGCTTTGCCATTCCCCTGACTTAGGCCCAAATATATTACTCCTCCAGTTTTCTCCACCCCAGTAAATGGTACCACCACAAAACCAGCTGCTTAAGCTAGAAACCCAGCGATCATTCTTGATCTCTTCCCTTATCTCAATCTCTATATCTATCTTGTTTATTTATTTAGAAGTAGTAATAGTAACAACATTTGTGTCAATAATAGTAAGAAGAGATAGCCCTTCTTGAACTCCTACTATGTTCCAGGCACAGTGCTGAGTGTTTTAGCTATATTAATTTATTTAATGCTCAGACCTAGCTTTTGCATAGGTACTATTATTATTTCCATTTTAATATGAAAAAAAACTGAAACAAGAAGGTGAAATAACTTTCCTGAAGTCACACATATGTTAAATGGTAACGCTTAGGGTATGATTCCAAGGCATCAGTCTCCAGAACCCGTCCCCTTTGGCAACCATTCCCTTATTTTAGTTTGATTTTTAGTGTGTCCCTATACTTAGATTTTTTTGGATGGGCAGCTCCCTGATTGCTTAGGGAAAATAGCATTCAATGTCTATTTCCCCATGAGAGGTTAAATAATTTGTTTAAGATCATATAGCTAGTGAGTGTTAGAGTTAGGACCCAACCCAACTCTTCATGACTCCAGAGACCAAACATTTAACCACCACATTATACTGTCACCTTGTTGGTTTGCTACACTGACAGACTAAAACTGCCCATCAGATATTCCCCATCACTAGATGATCAAATCACAACCAACCTTTTTCTGTGCAAAGATGACTTTACCTTAGGATCATAAGATCATTAGCATTTACTCTCAGTTTTAAAGCCAAGTTTCTTGGTAAGCCATTCTGGGAGAGATGAGGCCATTCTGGGTAAGGAAGACTAATTGAGGACTAAGATGAATAATGAGAACATTCTTTGTTGACAGGGCTGGATATATGCCTTCCTCAGTGTACTATGAGTAAAGGATAGACCCACTAATGGTAGGGCAGAAACTCAGGAATTTTCTCCAATAACAGAAATGGAAATCTGGTATACATCTAATCACATTTTCTTTGTTCATCTGAACTACCTCTGAAAAAACAAACAAACACAAAACTCCAGGAAAAAGAACACAGACTATAGTCATGAACTAGAATTACACTATAGTCCACATGAAAATCAAATCCATGGTTCTGGTCAAAGTAAGTTAGAGAAAAGTCAGACAAGTTATATAGTATTTTATCCTCAAAAATGGCTATTTTTTAAGGCAGGCACTGAGGGATTAAAAACATAGAGGAGCTCTAGGGGATTGGCTACAGGAAACCATTAAAATATTATCCTTAAACATGAATTCTAATTAGTATGGGACTAAATATTTAAGGAATTTCTCAAAACAGAATTTCTGCCTCCCAAATGTATATATGTTAGACCTGACTCTATTTTCTTAATTGCTCAATCAAAAAACTATATGATATCGGTAAAGGGACAAAGAGAAAATTCTAGGAACCAAAAACAGGGGAGAATGGGAAAGGGGTGAGGGAGGAAAGTGGCCCAGGAAAAGCAGAAAAATATGAAGCAGAGCACAAAGGAAATAATTAAATAATTAACTTTGGGATTAGAGGGCTAAATTTAAGAACAGTCATGAAATTGCTTTCATGAACTTTATATTATACTATATCTTAAGTCACAAACTCAGCACTGCTAACTCTTATTTTAAAACAAACATATGTGTAAAACAAAATGTATTTATATACATTAGAAATCATAACAAAACTATTTTTAAATAGCATGACTAAGCTATTAAGCTATCTGTCTCTGATAAAATTCACAGAATATTTTTATATCTTTAGAAAGGCATTGGCTGTCATTCAGTGTTTCTTGGCCCATGTCTTCTGTGTCATCTATATACTTTTCATGCACGTTTGCCCATATATGGTTGGTTGGTTCTTTGAATATAGAAAGGGCCAACAAGACAAGAAATGCAAACAGCCTCTAGAAGCTGGAAAAGGCAAAGAAATTGATGCTTCCCTAATGTCTCCAGAAAAGAACACAGCCCTGTCCACACCTTATCTCAGTAAGACTCAGTCTGGCTTTCAGAACTGTAATATTGTAAAAGTGTACCGTTGTAAGCCACCAAGTTTGTTGCAATTTGTTACAACATCAACAGAAAACTAAAACACCATCTTTCTCATTTCTTTGGTTTCTAAGCTATTTCCCCACTACTGATCTCACACAATTTTTAACTAAGAATATCAGCAGCTTAATCTCTCATCTTAATTGCCCAAGCAAAGGCTGCCAAGACCAAGGGATGTCTTCATCTTAACAAACCACTTCTTCCTCAGCTCTTTCCATTTAGTCTCAACAATCCAAAGATCTGATGGAATTAATTTGAAACCTCAAGTGACACCTGTCCCCTTCATTTATACCATATTCCAAATATCTCATTGTCCTCCCATATTGCTGTCCTCCTTTCCTCTTGAGCTGCTTCGGAGAATATAAGAACAAAAAAGGGATATAGCCACTCATTAAGAACATTACTTGGCTCTCACTTTCCCTGACATAGAGACAAGGCAAAGGCATCTTTGAATAATGGGGATTGCTACAAAAAGGGGCAGGATTTGACATGAAGAAATCAGATGTTTCATCTAAATCCATGTCTCCATACTGGTTTACAAATAGAAAGACAACTGAGGGAGAGTGATAATGAAATAATTATTATAAAATATTCTATTACCCTCTGATAACCAAAGAAAGGCAGGTAGGAATCCAAAGGTCTTCCTTTATGTTAAGTCTCTGCACAACAAGGTATCAGGTCTTGTTAATTCAATCTATCTATTGAATAACTAAACCATATTTACCCTTTTGGTCAACTCTAAGTGAGATAGAAAATAAAGTAGGCTCATAGTCCCTTCTCTAAGGGAGTTTTAAATTCTGTTAGAAAAACAAAATCAACATATGTGCCAGAATTATAAGCCAACCTAACACTATATATGATCAACAGCTAAATCCTAGGTTCTTATTCAATGTACTATACAGTTCAGAGTAAGGTGAGATCAATGAAGGCCAGAGTAGATAAGGCTTCTTATTTTTATTTTTTCCCATAACCCAGCAACCCTATCCCTCCTCCCCCACCACCCCAGCAACCCTCAATTTGTTTCCTGAGATTAAAAGACTCTAATGGTTTGTCTCCCTCCCTGGTCCCATCTTGTTTCATTTTTTTCCCCTCCCTACCCCCCACAACCCCTACCCTGCCTCTTAAATTTCTCATATCAGAGATATCATAAGATAAATGTCTTTCTCTGGTTGACTTATTTCACTCAGCATAATAGCCTCCAGTTCCATCCACATCATTGCAAATGGCACAATTTCATTCTTTTTGATGGCTGCATAATATTTCATTGTATATATACACCACATCTTCTTTATCTGTTCATCTGTTTATGGACATCTAGATTCTTTCCATAGTTTGGCTATTGTGGACATTGCTGCTATAAACATTCAGATGCCTGTGCCCCTTCAGATCACTACATTTGTATCTTTAGGGTAAATACCCAGTAGTGCAATTGCTGGGTTGTACGGTAGCTCTATTTTCAACTTTTTGAGGAATCTCCATACTGTTTTCCAGAGTGGCTGCACCAGCTTGCATTCCCACCAACAGTGTAGGAGGGTTCCACTTTCCCCACATCCTCACCAATATTGGTTGTTTCTGACTTGTTAATTTTAGCCATTTGGCTGGTGTAAGGTTGTATCTCACTGTGGTTTTGATTTGTATTTCCCTGATGTTGAAGGATATTGAGCACTTTTTTGTGTGTCTGTGGGCCATTTGGATGTCTTCTTTGGAGAAGTGTCTGTTCATGTCCTCTGCCCATTTCTTGATTGGATTATCATCAAGATTAAAAGCTTTTGCACAACAAAAGAAACAGTCAACAAAACCAAAAGACAACTGACAGAATGGGAGAAGATATTTGCAAATGACATATCAGATAAAGGGCTAGTATCCAAAATCTATAAAGAACTCCTCAAACTCAACACCCAAAGAACAAATACTCCAATCAAGAGAAAGCTTCTTAAATAGGTATCTAGATGAAAAAAACACTTTTGCCCATTGACTTAATTCCTTCAGCATATATACTATTTGTGAGTGAGGATGAAGATGAACATACCTACAAAGATTTATTTCTGGGTCAAAGCTAGCTTTGTGCTAGTGCTAGCTTTCTTTTCCCTACTATTGAGAGCAGAATCCTTACCACTGATACCCATACTCAGAGAAACAATTAAGATACTTGAATAAAAGATATGGGGAACAAATAGAAAGAGGCAGTAGGGGTAAAAGCAGCGTCTAAATAAAGCAGGGCTAGGGGAAAAAGGGGGAGGAAATGGTATCCACCAACCCTCAAATCGACAATTATAGGCTCCTTATCAAAGCTCATAGAGCTGAAGAGAAGACAGCTGTGAGAACTACACCTAATATATCCCCAAATATTGCTATATTGGCATGAAGACACAGATGTAGTTTCATTTCCCTCTCTTGCTCTTCTCCACCAAGAGCTTAAGGACAACCTTGGAAGATGTTTTCCTGATAGCTAGCAGCAGAAGTCACTGATATTAGGCCCTATTCACCAAACCAGTGGTGTTATACCTAAAATAGTAATAATGAAAAAGAAACTGAATCTGAGTATATCACAGTGACGTAACAGACCACATTATGAAGGGCAGCCTATAATTTACAAATATCTTGGAAGTATACAACTCAGTGGCCTAAAGCACATAGCACATAGTAGACATTCAATATATGCTTGTTGAATTGAAGGCACAAATGAATGACTCTGGAACACAATATAAGCCTGAGAATATGGAGACTTTCTAGCATAAGATATTCAACAATACCATGAACCCATTTTCAGTGAACATTCAGCAGGACACTGTGTCCCAGAAAAGAAAGTCTTATGCTTCTGGTCCTAGCCTAACTCTTCAGTCTCATCTGATATCAGTCTCCCACTTGTTCACCATGCTCCACAAAACCTTTTAACTCCTCAAGAATTCCCTATTTCTTCCCATCTCAGGGCAAGTTGTATATGCTACTTCCTCTCTCTAGAATACAATTTCTTCTCCTCTCATCACTACTGATTATCTCCTACTCATTCTTAAGGAATTGTATAAATACCACTTCCTCAGAAAGGATTTTCCAATCTCTTATCTGATGGTATCTATGAAAGTATGAAATTATGTGTGTTTAAAAGTAACTAAGAGAAACTATTGATGTCAGGAGAGGTAACCTGTACTATAGTTGCATTTTTAGGTGTCACTATCATAGTTGGAAGAATAAGCTAAACAGAAATGAGTTCTGCCCATTGCACTAATTCTTAACTTTATGCCTAGTATAGTCTAGTGACATAAGAAGAAACAATAAAGGTAAGTTAAATATAATTGAGACTAGTCATTTTTTTCTTTGTTTTTTACTCTACAGTCCAAGAATCAGTCCCTTTCCTCCATGTACATTCCCTCCTGAGGCAGAATATTCCCCACTGCCAATCTCCTCTTTATATCCTGGCCCCACTCAACATTCAGCACCATGAACATGCTGAAGGAATGGAAAAATAACTAGGACCCCATAAGACTTGATTTTTTTTTTTTTTTTTTTTTTTATTGTCACAATACTCTCATTGTGTTCATAGTGGGAACGAGAGTATGGTCTCCATGAACATCATGATGCTCAGTGGTTCTCCCTTCTGGTGTGTGACAGGGAAGTTCTATAGGTCAATTGCTATTTATTGTCCAAACCAAAGCAGGATAATAAGATGCTAATATAGTATAAGTAAATCTAATTTTATGTCATTGACAGAAATATCAGTATTGTCATATTGTAAAGTCTAATAGTGTAAGGGCCCAGTATGCAGAGCACTAACAGGGTCTTCACGGGGTCTAGTATCACAGGCTGGAAACTACTAAATTTAGCATATTTTGTCATTCTGGATTTCTTCTTCAGAGTATGCTCTTTGATAAACTGTATATTTGCCCCCTTAAAATGAAATTCAAAGCCTTAAGTACATTTCCAATGTCTTAGTTGCTATTTGCATTGCACTTCCTGCCATCATAGTAAACTCTACATTTTTCCTTCCCAAACTCATTAATCTATGTGAAAAAAGAGACGGTACTTATTAGAACAACTGTAGAACTGACAGAAAAGGGGGACCAGAAAGACACCAAGATTATATCTGGGCACATGGCTCAGGTTCCTGCCACAAATGACATTCAGCATCTCAGTTATCATATTCTTCCCTGCCTACCTTCTTCTCATTCAAGACTGTAACCAGAGATAGCAGACCTTCTGTGAACTTCTAAACAAGGTTATCATTCTTCTCTTACCCCAATTCTAATATGGGACCCAGACACTGCTGTCTTCTGAGTCACTACTGACAATTCATTTAGATCCTATATTCCGTGTTAGTAGACTTAAATGAAAGTCTATTATCCCTTATTGTCCAAATTAACTACTTCACCTGTGTTCTCCAACCATGCCTCCTAGTCACCTTCCAGACTTTGCTCCTCAGTCATCTGGTTCCTCTTGCTATTTTGTCAATGCTTTGCAAATATGTGCTGCCCCTTGCCTCTCTCCCTTCCCCCTGCCAAAGAGAGAGAAAGAGAGAGAGAGAGAGAGAGAGAGAAACAGAGAGAGAGAGACAGAGACAGAGAGACATGATAGATAGATGATAGATAGATAGATGATAGATAGATAGATAGATGATAGATAGATGATAGATAGATAGATGATAGATAGATAGATAGATAGATAGATAGATAGATAGATAGATAGATAGATAAATGATAGATAGATAGATGATAGATAGAAGGAAAATAACTCTTTTGGCTTGATTCTGCTGCTATTTTAGAGACCAATTATTTTTTTACTTCCATTCAATGCCAAACCTGTGAAAAAGTTTATCTCAACACCTTCATTTTCTTAGCAGCCCTTTGCTCGTTAATCTGTTATCTTCTGGCTTCCATGATCACAAAAATACTATAATTATTTTCTTGCAGGTTACATATGACCTGCTTTTCTCAAAGCCTTTATTCTTGAATTCTATAGTTTTTTTTCCTGAAGTTGATTATCCCTCCTTCTTGACTCTTCTCATCCTTGTTTTTTGTTTGTTTTGGTAACTATCCAATTCTGATTTCCTTCTTACTTTTCTAAGCAGTTATTATCTGTCCTCCCACTGATTCTTTGTTTCATCCTTACAGAAGGGTATTACCTAAATTTCTGTCTTCAGTCCTCTGTTTGTTTGTGGGTTTTTTTTGCCTTCAACTTTTTTCCCTGATGAGTGAGAAAATTGGTTTTAAATTTCTAAATTTTGTACTAATTCTGGTACTAAATTTCCAGTTAGTAACCTCTATTGTTCAAGAAAAAGCAGTGAACTGAGACTTGGGAATTATGATTTGTTATCACCACTCAGAACTATGGAGCCCTGGGCAAGTTACTTCACCAGTTGGACTCTTTTGTAAAATGAAGGACTTGGAGTGATTCTTTTATTTTAAATTATTTATTTCAATTCAATTTAATTAACACATACTGTATTATTACTTTCAGAGGTAGAATTCAGTGATTCGTCAGTTGCATACAACACCCAGTGCTCATTCCTTCAAGTGCTCTTCTTAATGTCCATCAGTTACTCCATCCCCCACCCACCTCCCCTTCAACAACCCTCAGCTTGTTCCCTATACTTAAGATTCTCTTATGGCATGCCTCCCTCTGTTTTCCTCTTATTTTATTTTTCCTTCCCTTCCCCTATGTTCATCTGTTTTGTTTCTTAAATTCCACATATGAGTGAAATCATATGGTATTTGTCTTTCTATGTCTGATTTATTTCACTTACCATAACACCCTCTAGTTCCATTGGTGTGGGCAATTCTTTTTTTAAATATTTTATTTATTTATTTCACAGAGAGAGAGAGATCACAAGTAGGCAGAGGCAGGCAGAGAGAGAGAGAGAGGAGGAAGCAGGCTCCCTGCTGAGCAGAGAGCCCAATGCGGGCCTGGATCCCAGGACTCTGAGATCATGACCTGAGCTGAAGGCAGAGGCTTTAAGCCACTGAGCCACCCAGACACCCAGGAGTGGACAATTCTTAAGGTCTCTTTACAGATCTACTATACTTACAACTCAGATTTTACATTGAATATGTGCACATCTCTGTGAAGATAGACTATAAAGACTGAACCTCCAGAACTACTCTCAACCAAGCCCCAGTCCTAAATTTTCCAAAATTTGCTACATATTTCTAGACATGTAAACACTAGCAGTCAGCAAGTCCTAATCTAAACCGTTCTTCAGTTCAACACTGATTTTCATTTTTTTTTTTCAAGTAGATTCCACACCCAATGCAGGGCTTGAACTCATGACCCTGAGATCAAGACTGGAGCTGAAATCAAGTGTTGGATGCTTAATTGGTTGAGCCACACAGGTGCTCCCATTGATTTTCTTATTTGTAAACTACAAAACAATCTGGTCAATATGTTTGGAAACATCCTTATTTCTTTTCTTTCTTTAGTCCCGTATCTCCAACCAATACTAATCCCTAGCAATATTGTCCTCCTGATTTTTTTTTTCATTCATCTCCTTTTGAGTCTGATGGCTGTCAAGACTATTCATTCTCTTTATCTATTCATACCTGAACGGCTGACCTGGCTCACTATCTTGGCTCTTGCCACTCATATTCTTGAAGCTTTACATTTAATTGTGTCACCATCTACTTATTCTCATTCATTTAACTCCCACAACCTCTCCCTACTCAAAGACTTTAATACTCCACTGCCTTTAAAGGAAAGTTGAAACTCCTTCACCTACCATTCAGACTGCCTTTGGTGACTGACTATATAAATCTAAGCTTTTTAATCTCCCTGGGACTAAGAGTCTCTATTTATGAAATGGACATAATCATAGGTTACCTTACCTACTTCAGAGGGTTGTGAGCATCATATGAAAAAATTGGTGATACTAAATATAAAGATTGCAAGATAAACTATTGTTTAAGCAACCCAGAGCTTCTACCACTGCATATACAAATAAATTAATGGGATTTTATATCATCAAGATTAAGTTTCATGAGTGATTTTTCCTAAAGAGGAACCATCTAATGGTTTGAGAACTAAAACTCAAATAGTCCTGAGCCCTGTCCTGCTTGCTGACGTCTCCAGGAATGTAGCCTCCTCACCTAATTTTCCCCTAAATACTTAGGAATGTGCACAAGTTGTGATCATTTATTCAAATTTGGTGGGTGAGTAGGTAGACTTGCAGCCAGAGTTTGCAGAAGAGTTGGATGGGACCAGGAGAGAGAGGTTTAAAAGAAAACAAACAAACAAAAAAAACAAAGACTGGAAAAAGGAACTTTTAAAACATAGCACAACCCTTACGTTATGCAGGTGGTGCTGCTCACAGCTGCACTTGCTCAGGGAGAACTGTGGGAACGTAAGAGCCATGCTTTCATATGGAACATGATACCCCCTTTACTGTTAAATGTAACCACCCCTTTACATTTTGGGATCCTTTGCCATGAGAGAAATATCTCAGCTTGTGTTTAGCATCTTTCTGCCAATCTTATCAGTATCCTGTTCTGACAAATACACCGAAATAAGAGCAGCCAACATTTACAGAGTACTATCACAGACCAGAATTTGTGATAAGCCCTTTATGTGAATTATCTCAGTTGATCCTCTGGACAACCATATGAAGGAAGTAATATTTTTATTTTACAGTTGAAGAAAAAAGTCTCACAGAGGTTACTTCATTGGTAAATAATGGAGTAAACAGCCATGTAATAGAGAACATCATTCAAAGGGATTGAATAAAAAATAGGTAAGGTATTAGGTTAGAAAGAAGGCTTGGATCATGGTATTCATTCTCCAGGAGAAGCAGGACACCACACTGGGGAGGGGATGCACAGCCATGGAGTCTGAACTAACACTGAATATCTGAGATGAAGGTAGCAAAAATGTGGTAGTGATTGAACTGATAAGAAATCACAGTCTAATAATAGTAGCCAATATTTATTGAGTGTTTGCTGCCTACTAAATACATCTTGTGCATCATCTTATTAAATTCTCGCTGTATAGTCAGGTAAGGAAATAGCTCAGAAAGTTAATGTGAAGTAGCTCAGAAAGTTAATGTGAATCATCCAAGTTACCAAGTGGTAGAGATAGGATCAAATTCTTACATATGTTTGATTCCAGAAACCCTAATCACTGCGGATATTTTGTCCCTTATAATTGCCATGACCCCATAATATCTAGCACCCTTGCACCATTCAAAGTGTCTCGCCTTTAATTGCACAAGAAATTTTTTTCTTTTTTTTTATTGTTACTTAATTTTTTTTACCAGTGTTCCAAGATTCATTCCCCATGCCCCACACCCAGGCTGAATGCTTTAGGTGTCCCCATTACCCACCACCAGGCTCTTCCATCCCTCCACCCCCCTCCCTCCAAGTCCCTCAGTTTGTTTCTGTGTCCAAAGTCTCTGTTGTTTCGTTTCTTTCCCTGGATTACCCCAGTTCCCCTTTACTTTCCTTCTCCCACTGTCCTCCAGGTTACCCCTCGTGGACAAAAAGTAAGTGAAACCATGTGATACTTGGCTTTCTCTTCTTGGCTTATTTCACTCAGCATAATCTCTTCCAGTCCAGTCCATGTTGCTACAAAAGTTGGATATTCATCCTTTCTGATGGAGGCATAGTATTCCATTGTACATATGTACCACATCTTCTTTATCCATTCATCTGTTGATGGGTACCTTGGCAATTCCCACAGTTTGGCGATTGTGGCCATTGCTGCGATGAACATTGGTGTACATATGGCCCTTCTTTTCACTACATCTGTATCTTTGGGGTAAATGCCCAGTAGTGCAATTGCAGGGTCATAGGGTAGCTCTATTTTCAATTTTTTAAGGAACCTCCACACTGTTTTCCAAAGCGGCTGCACCAGTTTACATTCCCACCAACAG